>JPJR01002046.1:0-15237 GCA_000750675.1 Pseudogymnoascus sp. VKM F-3808 | reverse complement strand
CGGCGTCGGCAGGCCGGGTGGTTCGGGGGCGGGGGACGCGGCGTCGGAGTCAGGGTCTGTGTCGCCATCTGTGGGCGGGGCGCCGGAGGGGTGACGCGAGAGTGTTGGTTTGGGAGGGGCGATGTAGTTGGGGGGTCCGACGGGGACGATGCGGGAGCCGAATTCGACGCCGATTGTTACGTCGTGGTGGGGGGAGAAGCGGCCTTCGCAGAGGCGGATGACGAGGGAGGATTTGCCGGTGCCGGAGTCGCCGATGCAAACTAGCTTGGCGATGTAGTCCCAGGATGACATTGGGGGTGGTGAGGGGGTGAGGTTGTGTGGAGGCTTGAGGGGGGAGCTGAGGTGGGAGCTCCGGGTTTGGGGGTTGGCTTTGGGCCTGGGGAGCTTGGTGAGCTCGAGGTGTTGGTTGTGATGGCGAGACGGTAGGTTTCTGGGATGGGGATGTGGGTGACCAGCTCTGGGGATCGTTGTTTGTCGATAAGTATACTATTCGAGCTGGAGAGACCGTGTTCTTTGTGTTGGGAGCTTTAAAGTAGAGCCTGGATGGCCCCAAGGTTGTGGCGGGATCTACGTCACGGGGCGGCGGAGCTCAAGGGACAAGGCAGCACACTAGGCCCGACATGGTAGCTTGTCGTACCGGGTACATTCCAGGTCAAGAATGGCTCTGAGAGGTGGAATTATATTGATATTTATGGTACGGTGGTATTTGTTTAAACGTTATAATATTTATCACTGTGCAGTACGTAAATAAAAACCATTCTGCTTTGGGGTGATTGCTCTATTTTTATAATATGGCATAAATATTGCCGAGAATCAATTTAGCCATTATTATAGAATATGTACCGAAGATAAAACAGCTCTATTTAATCTGCTATTTTACAGACCAACGGTCTTCAGCGACTTAACCAAGTCCACAGTGCTCTCTTCAATAGTCCTGAACGTAATGCCAAGGGTCTTAACGCGGCTGTTATCATACTTGTGAAGGGACTCGGTGGAACCGTTAGGATAGTCGCCCTCGGCCCGCGCATCTGGAGCGGGCAGCTTGTCCTTATACTCGGGGAAGTTCTTCTCAATGGCATCTGCAATCTCCTTGTTGGAGAAGTACCCGGCGGTGGCGAAGTAACGCTTGCCTGCTGCCTCGGGGACCTCAATCTGCCTCACGTGGACGAGAGCCAAGTCGCGGACATCGATCCAAAGGAAGACACCGGAGTTTGGGAGTCCATCCTTTGCCTTGCCCTGGGCAAAGTCACGGATCCTCTGGTTCGATGTGTTCAGCGAATCCAGGGAGTTGAGGTAGTGGACGACAGGTCCGAATACCATGGGAGGGTTGACGGTGCTGATAGTGAAGTTGGGCTTCTCGTCACGGACAAAGTCCCATGCAGCTCTCTCTGCGAAGGTCTTGCTGGCTGCGAAATTGTTAGCAATGTTATCTTTCATACAGCTCGGGGAATATAGTACCTCGGTAACCCTCTGCTGGGTTGGTCAGGGCCTGCTCTTCTGTGATCGGGTTCCAGTCCTCCTCGGTATAAGTGTGCTCTGGCCAGTTAGGTAGCTTGGCTCCGTTGAGAATCGCGGCAAAGGATGACGTGATAACCACATGCTTGACTGTCGGGGCACTCTTCTTGATGGCCTTCAGGATGCCTGTGGTGGGGTTTAGTGCTTCTGGTCATGATGAGACAAGGGAGTTCCGAACTCACCAACTGTTCCATTGATTGCGGGGTCAAGAAGGTCCTTCTTGGTGTCTGTAATGTTGAAGTGGAACTATGAAATATTGAGCACATGGGGGAAAAAGGCACGGGTCTTGCAACTTACTGGAGACGCAGTGTGGATGACGCTCTCAAACGGCGGGTCTGAGATAACAGCCTTGTCAAATGCACCTTCTTGGGCAATGTCCTCGACGATAGCGAAGTCGAGCCTGTCCTTGCCCAGATCTGGGTATGCCTGCTTGATCTTGTCGGCCTTCTCTTGCGAGCGAACAGTTGTCACGACCGAGTGGCCACGAGTGAGGAGCGATTCCAGAACGTGGGCAGCGATAAAGCCGCTGCCGCCTTGGTGGGGTTAGCAGTGCCGATGCCTCATGATGGATGATACCAGCTTACCAGTGAGAAGTACGCGTGTCATGGTGATTGATATATGTAGGATGGATTGGATATGGAAGTAAAAATTGTCTACAGAACTGAAGAGTAAATAAAGGACAACTTTTGGGAGAATGCTTAATGACGACTTCACCCAGGGAGGTGCGGGGTTACAAACGCCATGGAATTTCTGTTTATCATTCACCCGACGATACAAATGCCATGGAATATACATTAACCCGACGCACCGATTAGCGGAGATATGGTATGCTCCAGCGCATTGCGGGGCGGGATGGCGGGATAGCTCGTGGCCGAGGCGTTTTATTCCGTCATATAGTTAGTTTGGGCTCGGAGGCCTAGAAAGGTAACTACCAACAGAAGCATTCCCTGTGGAATCTGATAAACAACCAGGAAATTATTCAAGCATGTGTTTACTTCTTAATTTGTCGGTAATTTGCTCCAACTCTTGCACATAAAACGCTTAAATTAGATATTTTTATTCAGAAATACCATGCGCCGCAAAGGCACGCTTCAGGATTTCCCGGATGATTGGTTGCTTGCGTCCATTATATTCGTTCGCCGTTTCACCTGCCTGCTGAGCCGCTGAGGCAGCTTGCCTCTTCACCTCCGCGTATGCCAGTCTATCATCCTCATGATCCAGCAGCCACTCTTTGAATATGCGATGACGGATAACTTCAGAGCTGTCAGGGCCCCACACATGGATGTTGGCGTACGGCTCATCGAGGCCAAAGAAGCGATGCTCCTACAGCGTCTCGCCGTTAGTGTTAAAGGACTTTAAAAAAAGACCTGCCGAAAAAATGAAAACAAATTACCTTATTGCGAGTGAGGAATTGAAAACCGGCATCCTCTAGATCCTGAACGTAGTCTACTTCGGCAGTCACGTCAGCGACAACTAGATTTACATCTATCACGTCTTTGGCTGGTAGATCGGGCACACTGGTTGAGCCTATATGCTCAATAGCCATAGCGCGATCTCCCAGAGCCGCCTGGATTCTCTGGGCTATCAAGGTAAATGAAGAGGGCCATTTAGGATTCGGCTCAACCATCTCAATCGCACGAATGGGCCTGTATGAAATCCTTTGCACATCATTCAGACCAAAATCCTCAAATGTTGCTATTTCGGCATTTGTAGGCATAGCGACTGATGCTTCAGTAGCAGATAAAGCACACCCGTTTTCTTAGAGGTGCAGATTGATATAAGATTGTTAATAGAGTCTGGAGCTTAAGCGCCGTAGCGTTCCTGTGAGTCATGCCGCAAAGGCTCTTATGCCCCGGCCTCTGTAGCCACTGCACCAGACCAAGGGTAGTTAGCTCAGGCAACTCACCCTACATGTCACATACGACGCTGAATTTCTCAAGTTAACTGTCTGGATGATTTAAGGTCATATTAGAACAACTACCTAGGGAGCTGTTTTAGTTGATCTTAAAGTTTGGTAGTAGCCTGCCTCAATGCTCGCTAGTTGTATGAGACGGCTCACAAATACTGCGCCAAATATCAAAAACCTCGTCCGGCCCTGCAGTTTAAAGGAGGCGGCCAGGGGCAGATACTATCGTCATGAGAGTAGTTCATCATCCTCGTCTTTTGTTTGCATTTGTTTGTAGTGCGCTCCTGTAAATCTCGTCAGCATGATAGAGACAGACTAAAAAACCAGGAAGTCTTTTGTTTGTGGGTATGGTCAGCGCCATGGATATGGGCACTCACTATTACTCTGCACAACTTTTGCTAGAACGGGTGATAATTCATATCCATATTCTTGGCCTGCACAATTATTATCAGGCTCTGACATGTTACTCGAAACCGGGGGGAGTAATACTTTTGTTGAAGCTCCACACGACAAAATCGTGTTGGCCGAAGAGCACAAGAAACGATCCATCTCCAGACGCCTCCCTCAAATGGTCGCTAGACATAACCCTTAACTTTTCTCGCACATGCGCTAGTTCAACAGGACCAACGAGGATATGTGAAACTCCAAGGTCAAAGGTCGGATACCTCTCCTTTGACGTCCATAACTTCTTCCGCCAACTCTCAGGTCCATAGCCTCCCATGAATTTGACGTCAGATGGAGTCCCTCGTATCTGATCGCAAGATTTGATAGCCAGGATAAGCCCGTTTTGGACAGGGAACCTCGACGGACAATCATGGGCTAAGGCCGGCGAATTCTTCATTGCAATGACCGGTAGATAGAGATTGGACGCCCAAAAGTGATAGCGACTAGGCACGTGGTAGCTACCGAGTGTTCTTGGGGTAGTGAAGTCCACGTCGTCCAAATGCTTCTGTCCGCTGGGTAGATGATAATACTTTTTCGAAAACTGGTCGTCACAGACATTATATGCAATCTGCATTATGAGTTGTCGCTGCCCTTCTCCTGGCCGTTTGTGTCTGTGCCACCGATGGTTACATCCAAGATCCGTCCAAGTTGACGGATAATCGACTGGAAGTTGGCAGACGTTGAAAGTTCCATCGTCGTCGATCTCTCGCATGGGAGTATTGAGGGTGAAACCTGAACCCGCTAACCCCTGCGGGGGAAACGCTATGCGTTTATTTTGTATCAGTTTACCTTTGGAATATTTCTGCATTACTAGTGTAACAGCAGAAAAGCTGTCTGTTCCCTGCCCATGCTTTGTTGTGGCCATCGTGCAGATGTAGAGTGTATCCTGGGGACCAGGCGGTAGGATAATCTTAACGCTACGTTCTCCTCTGTGTCTTGGAATTGGATCGACTCTATAGTCTATTTGCTTCGCGCGGCCGCTGGCCATATCCCAAAGAAAGATCTCGCCGTCCTCCGTAACAGCGCCGATGCGGTGACATTGAGCTGCAACTACTTGTGAGACGGGGGAAGGGATTGCCACAGAGCGAGTCCTATCATTATTACCATGAGTTCTGCAGAGATAATAGGCATAGAGCTTTGGGATTCTATAAAATGTTAGTCTTGCTGTGGAACGGAAGTGTGTGGTATCGGGATTGTATTCTTACCGGCCGTTCTCAATGATAACCAACATATCATCATACAGGGACCACTTATTGATATCTGTCCGGTCGGGAGTCATGTATGATTTTGTGACCCCAGTTCGCAAGGAATACACGTTTATGACAGAACCAATAGACCAGGCAACTCTGCCATTCCTATATTGACGACCACTAAAAAGTGGAGGGGATTGTTCGCCGAAGCCGCCCAGATCTGAGTATTTATAGATCTTCATTGAGTAATATTGGCCTCCTCCCATGGCCCGAAGCTGCTCCGAGAGAGTGATAGACGCGGAGGTCTTTTCATCGTCCGAAAGATGTTGATAGGCCCCTTTAAAAAAGGGACGGAAATGTCTCTTCATTAGTTTGTCACAAACAGGCTGAAGTGTCCATATTCTTTGCCATGTCTTAGACACCGTTCGCATAGTTTTGAAATCGACAAGATCCTCAATGTAGTCCACAACAAGAAGTAAAATGTCAATAGGAAGGCGCGGGATTATATCAGAAACGAAGGTCGTGGCTGACAGAATATCCTTCGCCAGGCGTATTTCGTTAGGGAGCAAAGAACAAAACAAGCCCTCTAGCCTGAGCAACAGTTAGTAAACCTTCCAGTAGGAAGAGGAATAACACGGCTCCATATTGTATATCAACGTGGTAATCCAAAGCTGAGGCCTATGGTTGCAGAAGGCGCAGGATGACACGGCGGGCATCAGTATAGCCTTCGTTGGAACAGACTTACTCCAATTTTCTTCTTGTGACATCAACGGATCCATCTTCACGCCTGATCTGATCCAATAGCTGCGCCAGATCTGCCATTGTTGCTGAAGGGAACTGGGCTTCCCTGGAATGAAAAAGGAAGTCTTGAATGTAAGTTGGAGGTTTGATACAAGGCCGGCATCGAGGTTTTGCCAACTGAATTTGGGTTTGTGTCGACCGCTTGTAGTGAGCGTATTCATGTGCTAGGAGATAAAGATCTTGTGTTGGGCCTTTTGGGTTGAAGCCATGAGAGAAGGAGAAGAAAGCAAGACAGAAGCACGTTTTGCTTTCGCTATTGTACGTGTATAGCCCACGCTTATAGATGCTGGTGATGGAATGGACCCTTTGATAAGGCTGCTTATAGACAGGCAGGCCCGCCTACTTTTGGGCTCCGATACAATTTTCGATCAAGACCCCGTTTGCGGTATATAAAATTCTTACGATTATAACTAGAAGTCTATGGTGGCTGTAGCCGTTGAGAAAGCTCTGTACTGGTCATATGCTTTAATAAATAGTAACTATCAAGTTAGTGCAATGCTCAACAATGGAGGCAGGAACAAGCAGCATTTCTGCCATATTGGTCGTTTAAGGTACCTCTACTGCGGTAAGTTGTGTGGTAAGTTGTGTGAGCCGAAAACCAACATAGACTGAACGGTGTAAGCATTTATTTATTATGAGACTTCTATGTATGAGAGTGCATAAACTTCGGATGAAAAAAAAAACTTCTGTTAACTTCTGCGGGCGACAGTTATAATATCTATGCGGTCTTACATGTGTGTCTCATACTTACTTACTTTACGTAGGAATTTGGATAAAATAAGTGAAAGCTAAGGAATTCCAACTGTAGTTGATGCAATTACCAACCGCTGTCAAATCACATGACTAGAGCATGACTTGGATTGGTGGACCCTATTGTTTCCAAATGGCTGCTTGTACTCAGACGAGCCTCCGAAGTGCATGCATGTACAGAGTACCATACATTGAATTAAAGCAGTACGACGCCCAAGCTCCGAACTGCTTACATATTACATATTATGGGTTAATCTTATGATGACCTCGTTGCACTCAATATGTGGCCATGGTTTATGGGGTAATTGGGGTTGAGGGGTGTGTTGATGGGGTTTCCATGGAAGTTTCTCCCAAAAAGGAAACGAAGAGGACTGTGCAAAACAATGCTAATTATGCTATCCATGCTAACCATGCTAACCCTGCTAACTATCTGATAGGTATACAAAGGTATGATGCCGGCGGGGAAGGCTGGCGGCGGGGGTGCTGGCGGGGGATGCAAGGGAGCCAGGGGTTATTGCATTCAAAGCTCTGTATGGAGTGCACCCGGAAGCATTGAGCACTTTAGGCAGAGAGGTAGGGATCTAGGTAAGTTAAACCACATATACCACACCCCATAGATCATCCACTCCCGAGATCATCATCACTCATTTTAACCCAATAATGCAGACTGCCTTTGTGAGCCAACAAGACACGATTACTGGGTCACCAGTCTAATTGCCCCGTTGCGAAACCCAGAAGAGTACTCGTACTCAGAAGTAGTTGACGAAGGTCTGTGTATATGCGTGTTGGTTGTGCGTGTATGGTGGTGTGTGTGTAAGATATGATAGATTCGACGAGAAGAGAAGAGAAGGAGAGGTACTCTTTACTCTACTCACGCTATTGATGCTGACCTGGTCTGACATAGTAGTACGGTTGCTGGATACCAAAGTGGTACTCGTACAACAGGAGACAGTTCGCCCCATACATACGGCCATACTATGACCATACCACGACCACTACGACGACCACAAACTAGAGTAATACCTACAGCACGGTATTGTGGCACACACGATAACACCATAGCATGGCATGGGCTGATCAAAAAAGGGGGACACCTACTCTAATTGACGTAGGGAAGCTTCTTCCAGACTTGTGTCACACCGGAGCCTTGAGGGGCAGCTGCGGAGGAAAAGGGTCTCGGCTTCCATGACTCGTAAGTCTAACAGTAGTGTGGACTTGTGAACGTGTGAACGGTGCATTCCCAACATATCTCATCTCCATCCTGCACTTGCTGCACTGCACTGCACTCCGGAGGCTTGCGCTACCCACATCAAACCCTAGAAGAAAGAGGCCAGTAGAGAGGCCAGTAACATTGCGAGAGACAAGAGGACAGACAGGACAGACAGAACAGGCAGGACAATTGCTGCCGCCCATTGCTTCTCAGCTGTACTATTGCGAGTAACTATCTCGGCCGGTCAGCCACGATCAGTTGAAATATATGATATCCCCTCTTCTGCCCTGAGACATATTGGATCTCCTTTTCTCTACATGCTTTTCTCTACATGTACTTTACTTTTTTTTTACCTGCATACGCATATCATCCATGGGATTCTTAGCATGAATCGATATGATAAAGGGCAGGACAGCAGGACACCGCCATTTAAGCTACTTAGCATATAGTAGAGTACACAATATAGCGTGTAAGTAGACAGACAACAGACAGTTGAAACAATTGAGAGGATCAGATACAGTATGAGGAGAGGAAAATCCTCCGCCGGTAGAGTATAGTACTACAATAACAGACCTTGTCAGACCTGGCACGGTCCCTTCTTTCTTCAGCACTAGACCTGAGCTACACGTACATCGTATGGTATCCTATGGTATCCTATGGTACACTTGTTGCGGTACAGTACATACTGGACTGTTTTTGACCCCCGAGGTTTCTCCCTTTCCCCTTCTTCCCCCTCCCCCTTCCTCTCGCTTGCCCCCAAAATTTTTATTGGATGTACCTTCTACTTCAGCTTAACCCCTCCAAGACACCATGGTTACACAGAAAATTATGTACCACGGTACTGGAGCATAAAAGTAAATTGAGGAGAAAAGAGATGCACCACACCATTACCAACACCAGCTGTGGACACACATCCTAACCCCCCAATTCCCTATTCCACCAAACGAACTTCTCCTCTGAATTGTACGAAGAAGTACTCCCTACTCTCTACTCTAACTCGAGTACTGTACTATTACTGTGTACTGTGTACTACATACACACATAACCGTGCATTCTGAATTTGTACTGTACTGTACTGTACTATACTGTACTGCACAGATGCGCTTCCCCCAAATTCAATTCTACTACCACTACTACCAAATAAGAAAAACCCCCCTCTTGTGATAATCTCCTCCGTTCTCTTTCTAGCAACATCCAAAAGGTTCAAGATTCATTATCTTGTATCCGTATCGCTTCAAAGCCGTTACCACTACTACTCGCCCCAATCGAAATTCTCCACTTAACGGCTGGAGGGGCTTTACCCATAGTGCAACTCTCTGCGCCAACCACATGCGAGGCTGAGCTTCAAGCGGCGCGACATAGGTTGAATTGCCCCCGGTCGACGGTTCGGGAACCAGCGTCCTCAAGCTTCAATCCGACACAGAGGAGCTTACTGCTACTCTTAACCGACGACCTTACGTTCTTGTGGTTCGGGAGCAATGAGGTATGTCTTCCAGCACCCCGAAAATTGAAACAGAAAGCACCCTCAGCTTTTGCTGGTGGTGGCGCAAAACCCCCGACCCTAAACTCGAGACATACTGACGCACTCCGAAGGTGTATGAAAGATGAGCTCGCAAGATGAGAGCGCGCAACAGAGCTCGGCGATGAACAACACAGAGGCCTCATCCGCTGAAAGAACAGTACCCATTATACAGACTCCCGCCCAAAGCTCCCCGCAATTACCAGGCGACCCCATGGTGGTAACGTCTCCCGCCACACCAACGATGGGCCCTCCACCAGCTCGAACAAGCCCCGACCGCGGCGCAAACGGTACACACGAACAGACAAGCGCTATGGGAGAGCAGGCGCAGAATGGAAATGTGCAAGGCCCTGGCGCAGGAGCAGCACCAAGCCAGGGAAGTGCGCCGCAGCCGAAAGTTCAACAGACGGCGTTTATCCATAAGCTTTACAAGTGCGTTCCCACGACCTCTATGGTACATTTATAACGGAACTGACGATGAACTAGTATGCTCGAGGATCCAAGCATATCACATCTCATATCATGGTCCAATTCCGACGAGAGCTTCGTCATGTCCCCATCAAACGACTTCTCTAAAGTTCTTTCGTACGTTAAACGGCCGCCCCGCGAATGATTCATATGCTAACTCCTATAGCCAATATTTCAAACATACCAATATTTCATCTTTTGTTCGACAATTGAACATGTACGGTTTCCACAAGGGTCGGTAATGCCTTACTAAATCTGTTGTTTCGTCGCTGATGATAATTAGTGAGCGATGTCTTCCACACCGGCTCGCCAGAATCTCCACTGTGGGAATTTAAACATGGAAACGGCAACTTCAAGCGTGGCGATCTCGTTGGCCTCCGAGAAATCAAAAGGCGGGCATCGCGGCATGCTTTAGTGCACCGAGACTCATATCCCTCGGTGAAGCCACCGCCATATTCACACCCGGGAACTCCAGCAGAGCCAATACAACCGCCAATGGACACCACAGAGTCGAGACTTGCCCAATTAGAAAATGGTTTGTATGACATGCATGCAAGACTCGTCCGAAGCGATGAAGGCGCCCAGTCACTGTACGCCAAGAATCAGGTCTTGGTTGAGGCCTTGACTCGGTCACTTCAGGTATGACCGATCCCGCCGTTACGGTTGCACTTGCTGACCTTAGGTTTTATAGGTGAGCCATGAGATATCCCGTATAGTGCAAAGCACCGTGCCAAACGACACGAATGTACACCGCAGCAGTGAGTCAATGTTGTTCCCTGCACAGAAAATCTTTCGCTAATGAGCAACATAGTCATGGACATGCAATCTGAGATCCAGCGCCAGACTGACGTCTTGAGGAACCTTGACGAGCCTTTTGAACCGCCATATTCAGGTTCAAGACAGTATTTCTCAAACTTATCCCTTGATAACGCCCCTATTTCTCCACGCCAGCTGGCGCAAGATGACCATCGGCGCCAGCCCCCAATGCCACAGCCTTCAAGGCCCGGCGCATTCAGGCCCGTCCCTTCGCACCTGTCCATAACCCCTCGAAGATTCGGGTCAATTGGGGCTGGAACCACTGCTTCGTCGCCAAGCTCATTACGCTATCAAGTTGCTCCACCGCCACCACCGCAAGCACCGCACCCTCTAATTGCGGTTACAACTCCACCCACGGATCTCCCTCGCCGCCACACCTCGGCGGACATCCGAGTCCACACGTGGCCCAACCAACCCCAATATAACCCCGAGCAGTCAGCCTCCCACTGGCCATCCTCGCCGAAGCGTGCGCTGGCCGACCCAGGTGAAGATCAGCGCATCCGCGAGAGCTTCTCCTCATACTCGATACAAGGAGCCACCCAAAACCACGCGTCGCGGCCCTCGACACCACCACCCTTTGGAAACAGCAGTGGCGCCCCTGAAAGCCTAACCGCGTGGTCATGGGGCGCGTCGAGGGGAGATAAGTTTGGTGGCCCCGGATTCGGCACGTCGGGGCTGTTCAAGGATAACTCTGGCCCACCTACGCGGAGGGGAAGCATGGCGCATATTCTGAACCCCGCGGAAACTGCTGAGCGTGACGAAGAGCACGACGAGGAGCTAAGGGAGGAAGAGGACCGCAAGAGAAAGCGGCTGCAGTAGTATGTTGTTTGCTACCAGCCAGGGCCGCGAGTGGTAAGGGGTGCCCTCGCAGAGTCAATATATTATTTTACATTTGGGCAGGTGTGGTGTCTCCAATATCACCGCCTGCCCCGGCATCGTTTTACCCGGGAGGTACATATTGGAATATTGGAAATCGGTTATTGTGTGGCTTTGGGTTATTGGATATGTCAGGACTTGCATCATTGTGTCTCCTTTTTTTTTGTTGTTGATAACCACGAACATTACTTTGATAACCCCATAGCAAGGATGAGAGAAAAAATTTATGAGTAAGTTTATTTATTTATTGTGAATGATAGTGTAGCCTTTTGGAATCTTAGTATACAATCTATCAATGGGCGGGATATAATTGGCACATTGTCAGTCTGTTGTCATTGCGTAAGCAAGCTTAAATTGGGCCTTTGCGAGATGGAGAGCGTTTTAGGATTGTCTATATATGCTATGTGCTCCTCCTCACACTCTCCTTGATCGCTAGGTTGCACTACACTGTGAGAGTGATGCTGCCCTGGAACAGCCCAATTCTACATTGAACTAATCCGCCTGCCCATCTCTTCAAATAGCGTGGCAAAGATTTGTCCAGCTTATCCTATCCAGCACATTTCCCAAGCCGGGAATTTATTCCTCTCAGGCATCAGTCTTGACAGAACCTGCCGCGGCAAGTGCTTGTTCCTTCTCCTTCCGCTTTCTCTCCTTTTGCTTCGCCTTCTTCATGCGGTTCTTCTCCCTCCTTGCCTCGGCCTCAGCGGACAGTGGGGGCTCTACAACGGCTTTAGCTGGAGAATCTACCTTCACCGCCACCTTTTTCTCGGCCACCACTGGTATGCTTGGTAATTCGGAGGTCGACGGGGTCGTTTCTGTGAGCTTTGTAATCTTGGGTTTAGAGTTGACTTTAGGTGCGAGGGATGCTGCGCGGCTATCTTCGTCATCGCTCTGGCCAACAGCCTCAAGCGTAGTAGAGGCCGCAGCCTTTTGCTGGAGCGGAAGCGGCTTCGTCTGCTTCACAGCTTTGAACGCCGCAGTTTTAAGAGCAGCCGCCTTTGCAACTTCGCGTTTGGCCTTCTTTGACTTCCCGAGGTTGGATCGACCTTCCTCTTCATCACTTGTATCCTCTTTCAATCCACGCTTCATGCTGTTGGCCTTTTCCTCTGCATCGCGGGGTTTAGCAGCCTGGAGACCAGCTTTTTTGCCCATCATGAGGCTGCGTAGTTTGCTGTTTCCGCTGTTGTCTTTCCGGTTCATGTCGCCATTCAGGTATTCCTTGGGGAGCGGGGCGCCGAGTCCCAAGTTGGAGGGCATTGGGTTGAATAACTCTGCATCCCAGGCCTCGAGCTCTTCCTTCGTCTTCGACGGGGCACATTTACTTGTGTCGAATTTGTCGACCCAGCTCTTGACAATTGCATCCCGCTTGGCAATAGCCAGATCAATGCGCGCCTGGATATCCTCCAGGTTTGCAGCCACCGGCAGTTTTTCTTTCGTAGTGGGCGCCATCTTTGCCTAATGTGAGAATTGTTAAATATTTTGACTCGCCAGAATTTACTGATTTCTGAGGATCGGATTGCGCTCAATCGTTCACCCTATCATCACGTGACCGCGCACTCGTTCCGTTGAGGACGGTGATTGGACGCTGCCTCTTCGGGAGCGCTAGCGTTACAGGAAGCTGTGGTCCCCAAACTGTACATACGAAGAATATATTGATACTCCAAGCCTTCCATTTCTTAATTTGGCAACGTTGAGATATACCGTTTGTCAATATGTTCAGAATCGCTCGCAGAGGGCCATTGGCCTCGGCCATCAAGGCTGCCAAAGTACGACACTCCTCCCCCTTTTGTGTCGGTGTTTACACGTTATTGACCCAAATTTCAGTTCCCTACTCCTTACAGAGCAATTGGTGCCTCGCAACAAACAAGAGCCCTGAGCATTCATGAATACCTCTCCGCAGACCTCCTCAGACAAGTATGCATAGCCCCGAATCGAGTGCTCGAATCAATGGATGCTAATGGCAACAGTACGGCATCGGTGTCCCGCAAGGATCTGTCGCCAAAAATGCCGCAGAGGCCGAAGCTATCGCGAAGAAGATTGGCGGCGACGACATGGTCATCAAGGCACAAGTCCTCGCTGGTGGCCGTGGAAAGGGCACCTTTGACAACGGACTGAAGGGTGGTGTTCGCGTCATCTACTCTCCCACCGAGGCCAAGATGTTCGCGGATCAGATGATCGGACACAAGCTGGTAACAAAGCAGACTGGTGCACAGGGCCGTATGTGCAACTCGGTATACATCTGCGAGCGCAAGTTCGCTCGTCGCGAGTTCTACCTCGCTATCCTGATGGACAGAGCCTCCCAGGGCCCAGTCATTGTATCCTCGTCGCAGGGAGGCATGGATATCGAGACTGTTGCCAAGGAGACCCCTGACGCCATCACCACCACACACATTGACATCCACACCGGTGTCACTGATGAGATTGCACGCAAGATTGCCGTGGACCTCGGCTTCAGCGAGCAGTGTGTTGAGGAGGCCAGGGATACCATCCAGAAGCTGTACAAGGTTTTCATGGAGAAGGATGCCACCCAGATCGAGATCAACCCTCTTTCCGAGACCAGCGACCACCAGGTTCTTGCCATGGACGCCAAGCTCGGATTCGATGACAACGCCGACTTCCGCCAAAAGGAAATCTTCTCTTGGCGCGATACCACTCAGGAGGACGCTGACGAGGTCCGTGCTGCTGAGTCTGGATTGAACTTCATCAAGCTTGGCGGAGACATCGGATGCCTCGTCAACGGTGCCGGTCTTGCCATGGCCACCATGGACATCATCAAGCTTAACGGTGGTGAGCCAGCCAACTTCCTCGACGTTGGTGGTGGTGCCACCCCCGCCGCCATCAAGGAGGCGTTCACCCTCATCACCAGCGACCCCAAGGTCTCTGCTATCTTCGTCAACATCTTCGGTGGTATCGTCAGATGCGATGCCATTGCCAAGGGTCTCATCAGCACCGTCGAGAGCATGGATCTCAGAATCCCTATCATTGCCAGGTTACAGGGCACAAATATGGAGGCTGCGCAGAAGCTGATCAACGAGTCCGGACTGAAGATCTTCTCTATCGATGATCTCCAGAGCGCGGCTGAGAAGTCTGTTCAGTTCTCGAAGGTTGTAAAGATGGGTAAGTCAAAACTCCTCCCACCCCTCTTCCAGGAATATAGCTAACATGAAGCAGCACGCGACATTGATGTCGGCGTTGAGTTTTCTTTGGGCATCTAAGCGGTTTAGACATTCGGGGGTTGCCATGTACTGATTCCTAGGGTTTACTTCGGTTTACGTGTACACATACGATTAATTTTTCCATCCCATGCTCTCTTGATGCGTGCGAACCTCCTTGTATTTGTGATAGATCTATAGACAACTTCCATGCTTCGACCCTGTGTTCAACCTGTCGACTTTGGTGATTTGAACTAACTGTCAACTTAGGGCATCTATGTGACTCGAAAGTTCCATTGCCCTTTAATCAGATATAGGCAAACAGGTTCGGAACAGCAAAAAAAGAGGAAAAAACGTTCGCCTGTCTGTTCTTGTTCCCTATTCATATTCCCTGCATACTGTTAACATCGGACTATCTCAAAAGGAACTAATACTCACAATATCTCTTCCTCACCAGGCGAACCTCGCAACCAGCCTGCTATTGACGAGCTACACACTGTTAACATCGAACCATCATGATCTCGATGGGAATCAAAACTTACACCATCCCCTCACCTCCGGAACAAGATAGTACGAAACCACCCTCTCAT
>JPJR01002044.1:0-15032 GCA_000750675.1 Pseudogymnoascus sp. VKM F-3808 | reverse complement strand
TGCCCACGACTGGCCCACGGCAATCGAATTTTACACCAAGGCTATTGAGAAGGACCCAAACCAAGCTACATACTACAGTAACAGGGCTCAGGTCAGTCATACCGTGCCTATCCAAGTGGTCGCATGACTAACCAGAAGACATAGGCCAACATCAAATCTGAGGCCTTTGGCTATGCAATTGCCGATGCGACAAAGGCAATCGAGATCGACCCCAATTTTGCGAAGGTATGAAGGATATACGTTTGAGTTGAGCCATGTTCCACTCTCTAATACCATGCAGGCTTATTATAGACGAGCCGTTGCATATTCCGCGATTCTCAAACCTAAAGATGCAGTACGAGACTTTAGGTTTGTCGTGAAGAAGCTGCCAACCGATAAAGATGCGAAGCTGAAGCTCGCAGAAGCTGAGAAGCTTGTACGCCGGGCCGCATTCTTCAGTGCCATTGAGCTGGGTGATGAACCCTCCGCAGCTGAGGGACTAGATATCCCTTCTATGGTTGTCGACGCGGACTATGATGGTGTTCGACTTGGCGATGAGATGACTCAAGAGTTTATTGATGATATGATTGAGCGCTTCAAGAACGGCAAGAAGATTCACAAGAAATACGTTTATCAGATTATTCTCGCGGCTAAGAAGCTTGTATACGAGGAGCCAACCATGGTAGAGGTGGACATCCCCGAAGATGCGACGCTCACTGTTTGTGGAGATACCCATGGTAAGTCAATTACCCTATTTCCCTGAGGCATTGTGCAGGTTGAACCTAGAGTGCATTATGTTCACTGCTAACAATATTAAGGCCAATACTTCGATCTCATGGAGCTCTTCAGGTTGAACGGCTTCCCTACTGACAAGCATTACTACCTCTTCAACGGCGATTTCGTGGACCGTGGATCTTGGTCAACGGAAATCGCACTGTTGTTATACTCATATAAGTGGATTCGCCCACAGGCGTTCTTCATTAACAGAGGCAACCATGAGACTGACGACATGAACCGCGCTTATGGCTTCGAGGGCGAATGCAAGGCTAAATATAACGAGAGGACGTTTAAGTTATTCAGCGAGTCTTTCTCAGCATTGCCGCTGGCTACTTTGATCGGAAGCAAGTACTTCGTTCTGCACGGAGGGCTGTTCTCTGATGATAAGGTCACTCTGGACGATATCAGGAAGCTAAACAGGCATAACCAGCGCCAGCCTGGCCAAGAGGGCCTGATGATGGAAATGCTTTGGACCGATCCGCAAACCGCGCCTGGCCGTGGCCCATCGAAGAGAGGTGTTGGAATGCAATTTGGACCTGATGTTACCAAGCGATTCTGCGACAACAACAACCTCACTGCCATCATCAGAAGTCACGAAGTGCGTATGGATGGCTACGAGGAGGAACACAACGGCAAATGCATTACAGGTATGCTAAATCTTCCCATATTGAGTGGATTGTATTAACTGTGAATTCTAGTCTTCTCCGCGCCAAGGTACTGTGATAGCACAGAGAACAAGGGTGCATACATCAACATTGGGCCAGAGTATAAGCTGGATTTCCACAAATTTGATGCCGTCCCTCATCCAGACATTAAGCCCATGGCTTATGCTCAAAACTCGTTGATGTCGTCGATCTGATCTGGTTCGGAAGTATCGAAGTCCACGGTTCCCTCATGAGATCATGCATAAACTTCGAAATATTTTGGGAAGATATAATGGTAGCGTGGGGCGTTTTCGGATCATTCGCATTGCCGGAAGTTGGAAATGCACATATCATATACACTAGACTTTATATAGCCAGTATGTATAGTAGCCCTGCATCAATGTTGTGGATTACTTGGGTATCGGTGTCGTTCGCTTGTGCTTCATGTGGCCCAGGTGTCTTGAATCCCTTGAGAGGCAACTAGAGACCCAAGCCAGTTGCCGCTGGCCTTCAACTTCCATGCCACCTTTGCATTGCCCTCACCCGCCCCAACCCATTGCCCCATGGCAGCGATAACAGCCCTCAAATCTTCTCTTGGCACACGAATCCAGCAGCCTTTTTGGTCCACCTTAAGAATATCAACTGATATGGCAGCGCCGGTAAGCCCAAGGAATTGATTTAAGCCGGATGTGAGATGTGATCGAACAGTGAGTATATCGAGATCAGACATTGGCTGCCCATCAGACATGTACTCTAAATAGGCGTATGAAAATGAAGGGTTCTTGATAGTTTTGGTTGTGATCTCGCAGCCTTTCTTGGACGCTATGGGTAGCTCGGTCCTATTCTTCGCATCTTCCACGCCGGTCATCGAAATATCTTCTAGTTCTCCGTCATGGCTCATGCTGTCTAAATTTGGAACTGCAACACTAGCCATTTCGAGGGTTGTTTGTTCTCGTTCTGGCTGAGATGAAGTTGAGTGGATGCAAGGCTCTGAAGTAAATTTAGCGTCAGCCTTGCCGGATGACGCGCTTATCTTCGAATTCAGAGCCCCAAACCTTATATTCATGCATGGCTGCGACACTGCCCCACTCCTTCACAATATACCAGAGTACGCTACTCCTCTACAACGTACTAGAGTGCCTGGGGCTTTAGGAAAACATGGCCTTGCCTCCTTCGAATGCGCTGGTGCGCCGGCGGACCGATACAGAGCTGATGCCGCCGCCACCAAAGCGAATCAAGCGCCCTCAAAAGGTGCTGGATGAGGAGGCGTATACTGATGGAATTTCCCACATTATCGCCAGGGACTTCTTCCCGGGGCTCCTCGAATCGGAAACACAGTCGGAATACCTCGATGCATTAGATTCTAAGGACCAAGCTTGGATATCCAGCGCTGGGCGCCGGCTCGCCCATGTCATGACGCCGGGTCGAAAACGAGGCCGTCGAGGAACCTCAATACAAACAAGAAGCGGATCAGAGACTCCTATTGGATATGCAGGAGATACTCCCATGTCCGTGGTATCAGATGTTTCTGCGACATCAACGCAGGCGGATGTGAAGGAAGAGGTTGATACGAATATGAGCTTGGACGCCTTCCAGTCTAAATACACCAGCGAGGACAACGAAAGCTTCTATAAACTACTGGATAAGCAGAATAAAGTTCGGGCTGAGAAATACGCATGGATGTGGAGGGGGAATAAACTGCCATCTAAGCAGATGCTGAAGCAGAAGGAGGTAGAGACAAAGCTGTTAAAGAGCGGGCAGTCCCTGGTTGATGATGGAGGCGAACGGCAACGATTAGCCATCCAGGATGTTGGGGAGAAACCTGCCATGGCGGATAGCTGGAAGTCGAGGCCAGATAATAACTTTATGTTCGGCCCTGAAGGCGTGGAAGACTCCATCGAGACAGTGGCACAAAGGGCACAGAGTGCTTCAAAGGCGGCCCCTAAAGGGGTGGTATATAACAATACCCGCATGCCTGGGCTTGTTACTGTGGACGAATCCCAAGTCCCACCGTCACCGTCACTCTCGGCAATCCAGGACGCTATTGCTGGACGACCGCGACCTACCGATTCCGAACCTGGTTACACTGGTAGTGAAACACCGCGTGTCAACGGCTATGCATTCGTAGACGAGGATGAACCCGAGCCAGAAGAGCGTAGCCAGTCCTCACCTGCGATTTTGCTCGGGAAGGGTGATGCCACACCGAATCCCTTCAAGATAAAGGAGCATAGCAAGAGAGAAGGATTGCATCACAGGATGGTTGATCGGGTAGCGAGAATGAAACGAGCTTCCTCCCAAGCTGGCATGACAGGAAGGGTTGAAAAGACTCCAGTGCCAAAGTTCCCAAGCAGCCCACGCGTTGGGAGTGGCGGGTTAACTCCAGCAGCACAGCGCCTTTGGAGTAGAGTTGGGAAATCGGGTGTCACCTCGCCAGGCTTTGGCAATAAGACTCCTGGAACAACCAGATCTAAGTCGACGAATTTGAAGGTTAACTGGACCCCAAAGTGAGCGGGGACCCAGACAAATTATTGATTATGATGGAACGTTTTATGAATACAAAATGATAGAAGGATTGGGCAGGAGTAGGTTTCCTGGAGTACATACTCCCTAGCGGCATCAAGCTAGTATGATAATATAATAATATCGAAGAAATTATGGACAATTCGAGGGAATTTTGAATAGTCAATTTATAGCATCTAGAATTCGAAAAGTTCCGCCCTGAGATATTCCAATTTAGCATTGCGTTGTGTCGAAACGGCCCGTGCGGGAGGTGTTCATGTGCGTCATTGTGCAAGGGGACTTAAAGAATTTCTGGCGCCGGACTACGCGTACCTTATCTACTAGACTGAACGACTTCATATGCAGCAACCGCCCTAGTCCCCAATCACTCAGCATGTACGGATTATAAAAAAATATATACTTGTGCGTATAGCACTATGGCGGGGAGACGACTTCTCGATGCGGCGGCATTATTCAATGCGTCCCGCGGCGTTGCGCGGAAGCACGTAGCGTTGAGGCAGGAACAATTCGATCGCTTTACCAAGACTTCAAGCATCGCCAAAGCCGTGAAATCAGAAGCTGCGCGCTATACTGAAACTGCGAAGGCCGCCTCTTTCTTGGCATCACGATTGAACGAGGACAAGCCACAATGGGCCTCAGAGGCGGAAGAGACAAACGCGGGCGATTCGGCACAGAAAGTTGCGCCTCATCCCGGACCCGAGGGCGCTGAACCAAAGGACGGTCGGCATGTTATTCAAGAAGAAGCTAGCCTCCCTAGTTATCCGGATGGCACGATACCTCCAACCAAGCTAGATTTTGATAAGCTCGAGAGGGACCGTAATATTTTGTCAAAACAAGCCCGCAAGGCGGCAGATGCGCAGCCTAGCCAGTCAATCGAAGCCGACGCTCGCAGTCCCGAAAACCACTTGACATCGGAGGAAGCAAGGCGACTGCAGCGGAGTTATGAGAACCAAGTCCCTTCATATCCTGCAGATGGAAAAGCCGACACCTCACGTAGTGGAACAGCCAACGGTTTCGACAACGATAGCTCCTACAAACCATTGCAGCATAACTCACCCATTCTATCCTCCCTGCCCCGAGTTAAGGTGCCGAAACACCCCAGCAATGTTCAAGCAAACGATGCGCACTTGAAGAGCCAGGACATAAACTCGGATTCCTATTCATCTCCTGTTCAAACCTCAACGGCCAACCCGGTTGGAGAAGCAGACCCTCTCACAGAAGAAGATGGCATTCCACAGGGAATAAATACAGCTATTTTTTCTAGCTCTCGCGTTGCTAAGTCATTGGGCGGAAGAACGCATACCAACATCAGGAGCCCCGAGAAAGCTGCTCCGCAAAATACTCCCACACAGATCCTTGGCGGGACTGCTTCGAATGCCGCTCAGCAACGCAACAGTGCCACTTCGGGTGTCGAGAGTCTCAGCTCAGAGACAGTTCTGGGGCAGAAAGATGAAGACCCGCTTGTCAAAGTAAGCAGCGTTCCCACGCCCTAAACCAGGCGCGCGCTTCTGATAGCTAATAGACGTCCCTTAGATAATCGCTGAAGCTAGTGCACCAAAGCCCCTATATGAAATGCGAGAGTCCAAAGTTCCATCTTCCAGAATGGGGAGACTGTGGAATTATGGTGGACTAGCAGCGGGCATGGTCGGTGGAGCTATTGGCGAAAGCCTTCGTAGAGCAACTGGCAGCGGCGGAGAGGGTTCATTCATGCTAAGCGCTGGGAACATGGATAGGCTGGTTGCCAAACTATCGCGAATGAGAGGAGCAGCACTTAAGATGGGACAAATGTTGAGCTTTCAAGACTCAAAAATGCTTCCTGGGCCAATCCAAGAAGTCCTGCTCAGAGTGCAGGACAACGCAGACTACATGCCCGCGTCACAGCGGAACAAAGTACTTGCTGCGGATTTGGGCCCAGACTGGCGCGATTTATTCGACACGTTCGACGAGAAACCAATCGCTGCCGCGTCTATTGGGCAGGTTCACACTGCTACTTTGAAATCCACGGGAGAGCGGGTGGCTGTGAAAGTACAGTACCCTGGAGTCGCAGATTCTATAGATTCTGATTTGAGCAACCTCGCTGTGCTTCTGACAGCATCTCGGCTGCTGCCGAAGGGACTCTTCCTCGACAAGACCATCGCCAATGCGAGAATAGAGCTTGGTTGGGAATGCGACTATATACGAGAGGCGCAATGCGGCAGGCGATTCCAAGAATATCTTGCAGACGAGACCGACACCTTCATAGTTCCGAGGGTCATCCCGGAAGCCTCTGGGAAGCAAGTTATAACAATGGAATTTATGGACGGAGTCGGCGTCACGAAGGTCAAGGACCTCACTCAGGAGCAGAGGAATTGGATTGGCACGAATATTCTCCGCCTCTGTTTGCGCGAGATTACTGAGTTCCGCTTTATGCAAACTGACCCCAACTGGACCAATTTCCTCTTCAATGCCGAGAAGAATAAGCTGGAGCTTTTAGATTTTGGCGCCTCCCGAGAGTATCCAGAAGAGTTTATCACGACATACACACAGCTATTAAATGCTGCATCAAAGTCCGATACTGAAACAGTACGCCGGTTGTCGGTCGACCTTGGCTATCTTACAGGCCATGAGTCTAAGCCGATGGTCGCCGCACATATTGCATCCGTCATGACTCTAGCCGAGCCATTTCTCGCAACCTCCCCAGAGGTATACGACTTCAGAGATCAGACCATCACCGAAAGAGTGAAAGATTTAATCCCTCTGATGATTAAAGAGCGATTGGCACCACCACCAGAAGAGACCTACAGTCTCCACAGGAAACTGAGCGGAGCTTTCTTGCTTTGTGCACGTTTGGGAAGCCAAGTGCGCTGCAGAGAGCTTTTTGTGAACAGTATGAACAAGGGTGGTTATAATTAAGGTGTACAACACTGTAAGAGTACAAATGCATTGGCGAGAGTATAGCAACATGTAGACATAAGGATATATTGGATATAGACAATACAATTCGACTCATAATCTAACGCCGGGGTATATATTTTTCCATCTAGAGGCGTAATACGAAATTCATGAGTAGCATGGTTAATTGTCTCTGCCAAAATCGCGCCTGGCATAGGGAAGGTTCTTCTTCTCCTTTCCTTCCACCTTCTTCCTTCTCCTCTCGATAACATGGTCCAGTTGCTTCCCCTTGAGCGAGCTGTATTGCTCCATGATGAACTGCTTCTTTTGCTCGGCCTTCTTGAGGTAGAACGGCGTCTTGCCTTCCCTGACCAATTGCTTCTCTTCCTTGCGGTGCTTATCCAGGATCTCCTCCTCCTTTGCCTTCCTAGTAGCTGCCTTGACCTTAGATTCCAGTGAGTGTAGGGTGCGCTTCAATTTTTCTTTCTCGTGTTCATCCTTGGTCTTCTTTAGCTGCTCTTTGAGAGACTTAACCTCGTCCTGCCTGTAGTCGTTTAGGAATGAGTAGGCTTTGTTAATCTTTGTATCATCCACCTGTCCTACTGAGGGGTCGAATCTTGGATCTCGGTAATCCCGCTTTATAACTGGAACAACTTCGCGCTTTCGTGAGACTGCCTTCTTGCTGGAAATCTCTGTTGGGGCGTTTTTATTTGAGCGGCTAAAATCTCTGTGATCTTTTCGCCCAGCCTTCCTTTCGGCTGCCTCATTGTCTTCCCATGGGTCGTCGGTCACTTTCTTGGATCGCTTTATCTCCTTGCTGGATTTCCCTTTCCCTGACCGCTGCATAGACTCTTGCGCTTTGGCCAATGCGCCAAAGGATATTGATGCTGCCTCGCCAGGCTCAGAGTCTTCCGATTCAGAGTCTTCGGCATCGCCCTATCAGTATGTTAGAAAATATGCATAGGACACTTGACTGAATTGGCTCACAGAGTCATCGCTGTCATTATTGTCAGCTGCGTTCTCATCTATGCTATCCTCACTGTCGTTGGCACCGTCATCTTGCTCTGACACTTCTGAGAGTTCTTGTAGCTCCACACTCGCATTCCTTCTGGCTCGGACTCGCCGTTGGAGTGATGACCCAAGGGCTTTGCGCTTTATAGATGACATTGTTTAGGTGGCGAAATTATTGTATAACGAGGCGTGGGGTAATCTTCATCTTCAAAGCCAACCTTCATAAAAATTTGGTGGTCCGTGCATTGGACCTGATATTATAGGCGCTAAGCTTAATTTGGTCGTATCGCAGGCGGAATAATGCGGCACAATCTTTATCGGCCGCCATTATTTTGACCCCAACAGGGCTGTACTGAGCGGGAAGTAGAAAGTGCATTTCACTGGTGCCTGGACTCACATTCTTTTCAAATTGAGCAGCCTAACACATGAGCACCAAGCCACTCATCTATAAAGCCGGAACGTTTGTTTGCAACTACATCAGGGCCTCCCCATCCAAAATCACATTGACCAACGCACAGCGGCGACATTGCCCCTCTTCCAAAATGATTCCTGTTGGGATGAGGAAGCAGGCTCTTCGGGCTCCGCCTACATTCCAAGTAATGGCAGCGCAAAGAATAGCTGTTTTAGATGCAGCGATTGCAGCTATAGATTTGAGGGAAGATGCAAACTCAAAGAAACTCAAAAAGCGCGCCCAACATCTTGCCGAAAAGGCCGATTTAGAGAGGCAACTGGGCCAGCCTGATCAAGCTCAGCTTGGAGGTTCAAGCAGTGCAGCAATGTACGTGAATAGCCAGCCGGCAAATATTTCCTCGTTCTTGCCGCTTGAAGCTTTCCATCTTACGCAACATATTAACCAGGAGCTTGTTACAGACGCGATGAGGCTTCAATAGATTCCACGGTGCCTGCCATAGGGTCGATACCCGGTATTACGAGGAAGAAATCAAAAAGAAAGAAGGGCCCCGGAGACCCAAGTCCACAGTCAGAGACTCAAGGCGAAGTGCAACTTTCCCAGCCAATCGTGAAGGCACAAATTCCCAAGACGCGTGAAAGATATCCACGAAATGCCAAGGCCATAGCCACAGCAACGATAACCGCAGAATTGACGACAATGAAACCCCCTATTGTCAGAGACCCAATAGTCCCACCATCAGCTGCCTCCGGTGGCGTTCCCGACCCATCACCGGCATATCTCGAGCGCTCACTCGTTGCCCCTGAACATGCCTCCGAGCCCCAGCATATCCTCCTCGTATTGGATCTGAATGGTACAATTCTCTACCGTCCGGACAGGAGGCGCCCCTCTCACTTCTTAGAGCGTCAGTCTACTGGTGAATTCTTGGATTACATCTTTGCCAGGTTCCAGGTCATGGTCTGGTCTTCAGCACGCATTGAAAACGTCCGACTCATGGCCAATAAGTTGTTTCCAGGGCCAAGGCGGCAATTCCTCGTTGCTGAATGGGGCCGCGACCGCATGGGCCTAACTCCTGAAGACTTCGTGAGGAGAGTTCAAGTGTACAAGCGTCTCGAAAGGGTCTGGGCCGAACCAAGCATCCAGGGTCGACATCCCCTACGTGAGGCTGGTGCAACGTGGGATCAGTCCAACACCATTTTGATTGACGATTCGTTGGAGAAAGCCAGAAGCGAACCGTTCAATTTAGTGGAACTTCCGGAGTTTAAAGGCGACTCGGAACCTACTGATGTTTTGCAACGCCTGACAATGTATCTGGACGATATCCTGATGCAGAAGAATGTCAGCGCGTACATGCGCCAAAATCCATTCAAAACAGTAGACGATAGGGTCTCTTCCGAGGAAGAATGATTAGGTTCATTGCCTATTGGAGAACGACTTATCAAGAGAGGTACATATATGTTCTATGCTGGGCGTTATTTGCATTACGGGGAAGTAGTGTTGGGGAAGAATAGTAGCATCCCGGGAAGAATACGATCACGAGTAGGAAGGAAGACTTGCACATTTTCACTTTACAGAAACAATTGAGGACATATAATTCATGATTCATAACTGTGTATAGCATTGCATCATAAAAGTAGTCTAGGCTACAATCATTGACAAGTCAACAAATTACTTGCGAATTGTCTACTTGAAGACCTTTCCATCGGCCCATGGGTACTCCTTGCCGTTAACGACAACGGGCTTCTCCCAGGTCCACTGCTCGTTGACGAACTCCCTGTCCTCAGGCTTGGAGGCATCAAGCTTGGTGAACTGGTAGCTCTCGTAGTCAGGGGCGACATCGAAGCAAGGGAAAGCATCCTGGCCACGGATGACGAAGGCACCCTTGATGACGGAGTCGTTGGCGGTTCCGTACACGGAAGCACATCCAAAGATGTACTTGCGGGAAGCCTCAAGACGGGTGAAGAAACCACCGATCAAGTTGGAGGTCATGAAGACCTGGGTCAACTCGTCGTTGTACTTGTAGTCAACAGCCCAGAGGGAGTAGTCCTCAGGGTTGTAGTTCTCCCAGAACCACTTGAGGGCGACTGGGGTGTCGAGGTTGGAGTACTGACGCTTCCACTCATCAATGGGGACAGTTGGCTTGGGGAGAGACTCGCAAGCGTGCTTGGCCTTGGGGACCTCGACAACTGGCTCCTCATCATCCTCCTCAACCGCCTTAGCCTTGGGCTTGGCAGCGGCCTTTGGCGCCTTGGGGGCGGTCTCAACCTTCTTGGGGGCAACGTTCTTCAGGGTTGGCTCATCAATGAAGTTGAGCTTGCCAGCAACGTTGGTGTAGATTGGCTGGTTGTAGACAGTCTCGTACCAACGGGTGACGTTGGGGTACTCCGCACGCCATGCCTTGTCGAAGAAGTACTGGAAGCCACGGGAGATCAGAGCAGTGCCGAAGAGATCAGCAAGGGTGATGCGCTCGCCAGCAAGGTAGGTGTTGCTAGCAAGGTGGGCCTCGATGACAGAGACAACCTTGAGAGCCTTGGCCTGGGCCTCCTCAACGCTCTTCTTGTTGTAAGGCATACGGCCCTGGAGAGGCTGGAACCAGTTACCAAGGCTAGGGAGGACCTCAGCGTTGAAGTAGGACATCCACTTCAAGATAGTGGCGTAGTCCTGCTTGGTCTTGCCAAGAAGGGTGGTCTTCTCGTTCTGGGAGGTGACTGATAAATTGTTAGCAGAGACTCAATAACAATGCGTTATTTTGCAAAAGTAAACAATTTGATGTTATGCTCAGAGTCTAATTAATAAATTACTCAACACGGAGGATTAAGACAGGGATAAACTGTTGACAATGTTCTTCATCATAGCATAACGTAAACAGCGGGGTAAAAAACAAGCAAAATGAGTCTTACTGTAGATGGCAATGGCAATGCACTCAGAGAGGACGAAGCCATCGGTACCAACGAAACCTGGGATCTTGCCCAGAGGGTTGGTGCTGAGATATTCCTTGGAGACACCCACTTTAGGGTCCTCGTTGACAATCTCAAGCTCGATGTTGTTGGCCAGGGCAACTGCCTGAATGGCAGTGGACCTTGGGTTTCCCTGTTAGATTGTTGGTCAACTCAATCAAGAGGACATTGATGGCCAGGAGGCATCTGCACTTACCTCGCAAGTGTAGAGCTTTCCAAATGCCATTTTTGCGGTTATTTGAAGTGATCTGATGTGTGGATGAGGAGGAAAAAGAAGAACAAATTGCCGCAAAACTTTCCATTTTGTGTTCCACACTAGCGCTAACACTAGCGAGGCAAACCATGTAATCACGTGATACGAAATATTTCGTGGTTTCGGCTCATCTCTCGAAATGGAGACTTGAAGTCGACCGTCCTATATACCCGCCAATTCCATTCCCAATCCCAGGGCGGCGCTTCAAAATGAAGGCAGCTTCGCTCCCAGGGAGATTAGTGCGTACGTCGCAAGTCTGCTCTTCAGCAAATGTTTTTAGGGCGTTTCCCCGACAGCGCCATGGACTCCAAGCTTCTGCTCGACACTCATCCACCATAACCGACCCTCCAGTTGCCGCGCCTCAGATAGACTTTGCCCGAGTGTCGAAAGAGGGTCAAATTGACCCGTCGGAGCTTCGCGCACGCGTTGTTCCAGCCTCGCCTTCCTACTTCACGGGTCTCCCCCAGTTCATGGACAACCTCCTTAAGCTCCAGGCCCTCCTCCGCAGAAACGAGACGTTACCTGTTGTCAAGCCCGGACAAGCGCCACGAGTGGCATGGCAGACATTGGAGACTTACCGGAGCTCATTGGGCGAGCATGTGCGGACTTCGAAATACCAGAAGGTCATTCAAATACTGCACCGACTGAACCACATCCACCCCGACCTGAAGACACCAGAAGTCGTTGCAGCGATAGAAGCCCACAAGCGATCAATTGATCCATTTGCAAACAAGGCCAGGCCGATCACAATAGATAAATTTGGCAGAGCACTTGGCGTCGGAAGACGTAAGTCCTCTACGGCGAGGGCGTGGCTTGTGGAGGGTAATGGAGAGATCCTGGTCAATGGAAAGACCTTGGTGGAAGCTTTTTCAAGGGTTCACGATAGAGAGAGCGCTATCTGGGCGCTGAAGGCAACGGAGCGAGTGGATAAATACAACGTGTGGGCTCTTGTGGAGGGCGGAGGAACGACTGGACAGGCTGAAGCTTTGACACTGGGTGTTGCGAAGGCTCTGCTCGCACACGAGCCGTTATTGAAGCCGGCGTTGAGGAGAGGTAAGCAGAATCATCCCCCAAATCCCCTTCACGTTGTTAGGCACTTTACTAATTTTTCCTCGCAGCTGGTGTTGTCACACGCGATCCAAGGAAGGTGGAGAGGAAGAAGACCGGCCACGTCAAGGCCAGGAAGATGCCCGCCTGGGTCAAGAGATAGTTGTGGGGCTGTTGCCATGTATTGTATTATATCTGTACACTCACGAAATATAAAATTTACCATTTCTACTCGATTATTTTTGATATTGGTTGTTGGGATTTGAATGAGCACTCGTGTTCCGTCCTATATCGAAGGTATCATGTCTCAAAAGTCACTCACACTCATATTATAGACTCCGAGGAGCTCTCAAACTCCCATCGACTGTCTATGGGAAAATATAACGCATTAGGAGAGCCCCATCCCCATATCAACCCAATCCAGGTTAAGCACACATCTGTTATTTTTGAAGGCACACAGACCTGATATCCTCTCTCTTGGTGAATTATTTCCCGGGGTAAGCTTCCTGCTCTCCGCTTTAATTTAATAGATTGGGAATTACAGAAGATCAGACGCCGACACAACGAGCCTGAGATTGTAATGAGACGACTGGTTTCAGCGGAACCTGCTGGGCAAGAGAGCAAGACGAATATACTAGCCAAGGCCACACATAGAGCGATTGACTGTCCTCTACTTGCGCTTATGCAGGGTGTACGAATCCGTTAAAATGGCTGGCTCACCGATGAGAAAAGTCCCACCTTTTGAGCCCGAGTCGCCGGCCAAATTGGGTTTCGGAAGGTCCCTCCGAGCTTGGGCACCCGTTTTAACGTTGGACAATTTATAATTCCCCCCTCTATTCTAAGCTGCGGTATCTGTAGGGCCGTGAGACCAAGGTATATATGACATATTAAAACAAAACAACAGGCTATTCTTATACATCCGTCCTTCATCCAGCACCTTCTATCAGTGCGTATAGTCCCTCCCAGCCAATATCCCTGAAGATTCGTAACATTAAATATCAAAACAATTTCCAAAAATAAAATATGTGTGCATCACGTCGAAGTATTGCCAGTGTGAGTAAAAGAAAACTGTGCGCTTCAAATTCGCTTCAAAAGCCCAAATATCACACCAATCCATGGTTGAAGGACGGAAACCCCCATCCCAACAACAAGAAGCTCCATATGAGCATATAAACTAACCTGGGCGAGATGTTGGTGCTTGCCCTCGTATTGATAGCATTTGTTGGCCAGCTTGCTGTGAGCCATAATTTTCTAAAATATCCAAACATATAATTGCACCTAAATTAATATCAGATCGCGCAAATAAATATAAGTTGATCATCAACATGTTCCAAATCGACTTACTCTCTATTATCTGGTCCTCCAGTACTCCATATTGATAGTTTACTAAACCGTGCTTCTCAAGGTAGTCATCATTTAATTTGATGAGGTCGCTGCACATTTTCTTTATGACTTCGGTTGTCATCAGCTGCGGCTGCTGCAAGGTGATACCAGCCTCGATCAACTCTTTTGATAAAGTCATTTGCTTGTGCATCAGTGCAAGCCACGCATTATTGAAATCGTCCCATAATTTTGAGCGAACTTCTACTTGCGCTTCATCGTCAATTGTGAGCTCTGCGCACGAAAAATCATGTTAACGGAGGTCCCAACGATAAACAGGTAAAGAGACATACCCATATCTTCAACGTGGGATATTAGCCATTCAGAAAATGCCAAAAGTAACTGGCTTGCCATTGCGAGAGTGCCATTGGAGATATTCTGGAATATTTGGGCCAGGTCGGCGCTGCACCGTCGATATCCATGATCGATGGTCGCAGAGGTTTCTGGTCCAGCACTGCCGTCCTGTCGTATTTGAGGTACCCCAATGCTGTTAACAGAACCTGGATATATACCAGAGTGAACTTGAGTCGATATTGACTCGTTAGGAAAGAACGCAGAAGCTGATTGTTGTTGATTGAACTGCTGAGAGCTCTCATACATGAGACCACCCAACGGCTGCTGATTCATGCCATAATTCAAGTTAGGTTCGTAGGCACCATAACTAGTTTGCTGCTGGCGAGGTTCCTGAGCATAATCTGTCTGATATGTCATCTGATCAACTGATGACACGGCCGTGAACGCAGGTTCCTGCCCAGGAAAGAAGCCGTAGTTGGATAGTGCATTCCTCTGAGGCGAGGAGCCCGAGACAGTGACAGGAACTTGCTGTCGCTGTCTTCCACCCAACTGATCTGAGAAGCCGCGCCCAGAGTCTTGTAACGGCGCAAATCTGTCGCCCGAATTTGCATATTGGCGTGGCTCATTTTGCCTCCGCGTTGGGCCATGGCCGTCCATGCCCCTACTAGTTTCCCTCGAGTACTTATATCATAAACGGGCCCAGTATTGTACAGGTAATAGCGTAGTATCAAATAAAGAAATTTCCGAGCGATCTCTTGTGGCTGAAGATATGTCCCGACGCCTTCTTATATATACAGGAAGACAAGGACCAGGCTGCTATGACAGGCGTCGGCGAAGGGGGGCCTTAAAAATATCATGTGTTATTCCAAAGCATAGGTGCTTTGCCGGAT
>JPJR01002041.1:0-15905 GCA_000750675.1 Pseudogymnoascus sp. VKM F-3808 | reverse complement strand
GCGTGTACATGAATATGATGCTAGGAAGGTGGGATGATGAGGGGGGGAAGTTGTGAATTTAGCGGATAGGGAGGAGTGGGAAGGGGGGGCGGAGGAGTATGTGTGTAAGTCTTATATGTGTGATGGCAATTCATTTAATAATACCTTCCCAGCGCGCGACATTAAGTTCGAGCGGTCCGGAGACGGTCATAAAACTGCTAAAATCGCCTGACCGGGCGAAAAATTTATTTAGGCTGTCTAAAATATGGGATAGAGCTGAGAATAGTCCCAGAGTAGGGGGTTATAGTTAGATTATAATATTAAACTGACAGTTCGAAACGTTAGAACTGTTACTGTAATAGTCTTATATATGTGTGAAAATAATAGTAGTCTTATAATAGTCTTGTACATGTTTAATAATAATAATAATAATAGATTAGGCGTTATAATACTGTTAACAGTAACATACGCCTAAATTAACTAAATATAGGCCACCTGACTGTGAGATGGCCAGCTATTTTTGCTAGTCATCCCTAGATCGTCCTCAGACCACTCCACAAATATATGGCGCGCCAGTAAGGTATGATGTAAAGAGTTTAGGTCTTATATTTAGTGTTTGGTATTTAGGTGAGTATCCCTATCACGAACTAAAATTCCATGTTATAAAGATATTTTCTCCTATAGATGCAACCAAAATAAGCAGAGAGCCAACGAAAGAAGAACAGCCAAACACAAGAAAGGCCCCGAAAAAATACAGCAGTTTCTGTAGAACTGTGCTTAGTTGTTTTACGGAGTTTCTAGGTCGCGGTGATGTAGTCTCGGATTGAAGAGAGTGGCCCCCCATAGACAAGACAGACAGACGTCTAATGACCGTGCTAGTTGGGCTCTGAGTGCTAGTGCCAAGGTCGCTCTCCATGCTGCTGAGATCAGTTCCGGTTCGTAACCGTACCATGTTGATGTTGGTACTAATGTCTTGCTCGGCGGATAGGTCTATGGAGGGTAGAAGGTCACCATGTGATTCCTCTACTGATAATGTATTAGACCACGGCGATTCATCTACAGCAGCTGTACTATTATCATCCTCTTTAGGTCCGGTTGGCTTGGATTTCAATATCACTTATACAAGTTTAGCCTCTAAAATAGGGTTTTTTTAGAAATTAAGAGAGATTCATACCTATAGCACCTTCAATAAGACTGAATAATGGGAGAATAAGAAGTAATGTTGGGAGAAGTTGCCCAAAACCCCATGAGTTCTCTTGTAGTACAACGTTGTTTTGACCCTGTATTTTTGCTGTATAGTCTTTGTCTGCAAAATCTCTATCTGAAACCATCCGAACCGTTCCCCATATCAAATAGAGGAATAGCCAATAAATCTACATGGTTTGTTAACGGATAGTACAAAGACTGCATTATGGTAGCAAACCTCAAATAATATAGAGTCAACAGCGTCATAAATTGCTCGTGCGAAAGCTATAAAACATACTATGGTAAACTGGCCAGCAAAGTATATACCACGAGCAAGTTTTGAGTTAGAATTAGAAGATCTGTCTGCCAACTTTCTCGCAGAACGCTTACACATTTGCGCTGGTTTATGTCTAAGCAAGGCCTTTGAAAATTCCGTACTTTTGCGGAAGAGCTTCACCGCTCTTGTGAGTGAGCTACTAAATAGCAATACTTCGGAGATCATCATTGAGACAAACCCGCTTGGGTAGACAGCTATGAATCTGCCCGTGTTGGACATTTTTGTATAACAACACATTGCTGGTGATCCTGGAAACCTTAATGTGTCGGAATCTATGCCGGAACTAATCCTCTGTTTGCGTTCGAAGGACAGATGCTCATATGTGATATATTCCATCCCACAAGGCCCACCAGTTGGAATAAAGGCAATTGCTAGCGCCAATACAAGGAGTAGCATAAAAAATAACCTCAAGGTCCGAATGCCCGGATTATCGTGGAAATACCGCCGAAGAAATGTCAGGGCAGTGAGATGCGTCACAGATGAGAACCACGCCAGGTGGATAATCATGTGCCAGTGATAAATAGAAAGTCCGCAGTTGAGTTGCGCGAAGCCGCTGGCGAGTATGGCAATTCCTGTGACGATTTGTACATCGCTCATTGCTAGAGTAGCCTAGGGACGAAGTTTAGCACTTGTACGGGGAAGATAGGTAAGCAGCAGTACTTGCCTCTTTCAGAGGTACTGCAAATCGCTCTGACGGCTTTCTGAACGGAGGCAGAAATTTCCTCAACGGCCCCAACTTTCTTAGTAGCTCCCATAGACATCTAAGGGTTCCCCAGAAAAAGGCTAAGAACCCCCGATCAATAGGGTTCGTCGATCCATCAAGATTAGTGCTGCTCGACTCGCCAACGAGATACTGCAGAATAAGTAAAATAAAAGTCAAATATGCAATGCCTACAAAGCCAATGATAACCTAAATTATATTAGTACATTGCTAGGTAGTTTTGATGTTCTTGGACTTACACCGATTCCCGAGATGTCGGAATTTGGCTGCAAGGCTGGGGGCAACAAGGTGGTATTGTATATATACGAGCAGTCAGGTTTAACACACGCCATTCTGATAGGGGGTTGAAGTGTTGTGTCCGAGTTTCGCTTTATTACCGACCGTTCTCAGTCTTCGTCATGGACAACGGCGAAACTGTAGATATATATAACTGCCCCAGCCCAGCACATCGAAGAATTCCACCTATTCCCAAACACTAGCCCCAATGACGATCTGCTCCCTTTCACTTGCGGCTGAGATTCTTGAACCAATCAATCACACACAAGATACGCTGCAACCCTTTTAACCGGCAGGATTCCCTCACAAACGACGCTACACCCAGCCTTATAGGCTTCAACGACGCCTGACACGGCATATGCATTGCGAATGCGACAACGAAGTTATGGCATCTCTGCGCACGGGGTATAGAAATTGATCGACAGGTGCATCCGTGGCATCGATTGATAATATCCCATCGCGGACTTTAGAACCGCAGGGCCGGCGAAGTGACAGCCACAGTAGCGGATGTGCTACTTGTTAGTTAGCTATGTATTTGGCGGCGCGGTATCCTGCGGATGTGGGGAAGGGGCCGGGCCGCACATCATCACTAGGTGTCCCGCCTCCATACTTTACACAAGTTCTTGGAAACAGGAACGGTTCGTGATGTGGTACTTTCAGGAATCCCGGTTTAAAATACCTATTTTCGGGCGGCATAAGTACTATTCGTGGTAGATATGTGCAACACGCGCTAGCCTTGCTAATGTTACACGCGTACCTACCGTCGCCTCCGCCCTTGATCTCGCCAGAAACCTATCAACACATACCTAAACAGTAGACGTAAGCATGCATACTCACCTATCCTATTCTATCTTACCCTAAAACAATATACATCAAACAATTATCACAAAATGGAACATATTGTAGGCCATATATTCAAAGGCCAGAAGGGTTCCTACGAAATCCTTGCATTTCTAAAAGGGCAATCTGTGGCTAAGGCCAAAACCCTTCCTCTGGGATCGCGTTTAAGGCCAGGGCCACAATTGTACGCTCTACTAATGGCTATATACCTTTTATAAGACACGCTAACGGGCAGGCTAGGGTAGTCACCGAATTTCTCCTATATCAGAGAGCCCCTCTATCCGCCGATTACTACCGAGAAAGTTGGTTTTTGAATGGCTGGATACTGATCTCTGGAAATATCGCCCTTATGGGAAGCTTTCTCAGCCGAAGCTTCCTCAAGTAGTTTCCAAGTCAATCCTGAAGGCCCTGGCTGTTTTCCAGGGTCTTAATGCAGTGCATACAGGTCTGATGTTATACCAACCAACGTTGAAGCCACGTTAACATAGCGTAGATATTAACCCAAACAACATCCTTCTCTCCAACCTTGACCACCTACTTCCTGTCGTCAAAGTAAGCGACTTGGACCAGGGTATGTCTCTAACAACATAGACGACTTTGTATTATTCTAACTTTACAACAACATTCATGGAAGGCGTGAATGGCGAGCAAGCAATGACTCTCGAGACCCGCGCTCCAGAGGTGTGGAAAGGCCTTGGTGTCTGGCCCGCCTCAGACGTCTGGTCCGTTGGCATCACCGTATGTCTTCCCTTCCATACGTTGCTACTCTGTTAACCCGGCATCTAGCTCGTGCATTGGCTGACGTTCAAAACTCCCTTTGGGCCAGGCGGGAAAATAATCAAGGACCACACTGACGCCTGGTGCATGGCCAAGCTGATGCGGCTCAGAGGCCGCTTTCGATATGGAAGTTGGTATGAAACGGTATGATGAATGGGAGCTGGCGATCGGGTTGGAAGCCATGGAATTTAAGGACCCTAAAACAGGAGAGATGCGGCCGTATATTGTTGGGGGAACGCTGGAGGAGGAGCTGGAGAAACTGCCGCGCGAGCTCTGTTCGCGAGAATGCATTGAGTTCATTTTATACCTCTTGGAGCTGGATTACAAGAAGAGGCCGACGGCGCTGGAGGCATTACAGCATCCGTTTATCAAGTCAACTATCACTCGGCAACAACAAAACCTGAACTAGATACAATTGGGCTAGAATTTTAAGGCCCTGTAATAAATCTCATGTTGCTTGTAAAAAAGCCGCTAATATGCTCTTCCCTACGCCATTCCTTATCTCCCTACATACACAAGTTGTGAAAAAAGAAATTGAAGATTTAATGATCGTACCCAGCGCCACGCTGCCACGGGCTCCTATAACTTGTTAGAACATGAGTAGACAAGAGGGGAAAAGCAGAACTCACGTCGGATTACTCTGATCCTTAAACCCCAACGGACTCGCATTATTCACGCGGTTATATGCCTGCTGTCCCTGCAGCGAGCCAAGTGACGTCCCACTCCCCCTTGGCCCCACCCCAAACGGTGGTGTTGGCGACGGATTCGAGCGTGTATTCCCTACAAGGGGGAGATCGCTATTGGGCCTCGAGTTCGCCGAGTACGAACCCTGATACACGCGGCTCTTCTCATCAAATGGGCTCGAGCGACCTTCGTGCAACGAGTTCGCCGTGGAGGGGGGGAGGGCCATGTTGGCAGGGTGGCGGCGCATCGAGTCCGTTTCCCAGGCATCGTCGTCAAGGTCTAGTCCGGGCTTGAAGCCGCCCTTCATTTCGCCGCGAGCTGTGGCGCCGAGGGCGTCGAGCTCGGTATTGAGTTGAGTCTGGGACTTGATGAAGGAGGCGCGGTCGTCGGACATGGTCTGGTAGTGTGTGTCTGGGTTCTTGCGTGTAGAGGCGAGGACGGTAGAGACGATGACGAGGACGAGTAGGACAAAGGCGAAGGCAGCGTTAGCAACGAAGAACACGACGCCAATGACTCCTGTAACAATTGCAGGCTGGTCAAAGATATCTGAGAACAAGAGTATGCAGACCGCGTTAAAGAGGTTGATAGAGCAGATCGAGATGTTGACTGTGTTGGTGCTCTTGTCCATCCATGGCCTCATAACACTCGCAGCAACGAGCACTGTGGCTTCGATAATCAGGAGTCCAATGGCCTGCGCAGTACCGCTGCCCTGGCCAAGCGCAACGAACATGCCTTTAACGAGGATGTAAAGGAGGGTTGGGATGATGTAGTAGTATGCCGATGCGCGGAACTGGACATACAAGAAGCCCCACCTGTTCAGCGATGTTGGGTCAGAGTAGAGCATGTACGCGGGATTCTTGTGCATCTCATTCGAGCGCCGCCCAATCATGAGGACTTTATAAGCTGCCCAGCCAAGTATGGCTGTCATCCCAAAGAACATGATAACGGCTAGGGTGACTTCAGCAGGCGAATCGACTTTAGTGAATTCCCAGAGGCAGAGGATTGTCATCTGCGGATACCCAATGAGGACTATGCGGAACAGAATCCCCTTTAAGCTGACCTTCCATCCATGGCGGAAGTCCTCGAACTTGTCGCTCTTCATCCACTTGTGCTTAACGGCAAGGTCGCAGAAGCCCTTAAAGGCTACAACGCATATGACTATAGCCGCCAGGAAGAAGAACAAGAAGGCGAGGCCAGTGATAAACACATTTGTCACTTCCATGTCAGCGCGGAATGCGACTCGATCAATGCCCTTGACAGTGTACATCCCGGACTGGGGGTCAGCGAGATTCTGGTTGTTCGCGCGTTTGTAGATAGAGCCACCGATGGAGTTCGCCTCTGCGGCTATCATCAGCGAGCGCCTCTGGACGTGGACGGACGTCGTAGTAAGGCTATTGAGGATTGTAGCTGGCGTTCCTCCTGTCGACTTCTGGTACCACGTCGCAATAGTTTGTAAGAAGTCTACACCAATGATACCCATAGTCCACTGGAAGTTCTGGGTCCACGACTGAGCCATGGGAGGGAGCGGGACAGCTGTCAATCCAACTATAGCAATGGCCTGGAAGTAACCAAAGAGAGAGAGCCCATATGCGGCAACGTGCGCGGCGGTATTAGAGTGACCCAACCCCGCGATAACAGCCGATGCCACAAGAGCTAAACCAGCAATACCAGCAGTGGCCCAGCTGACACCTTTCTGGTCAACAGTTTTACCGTTCGAGAGATTCGCCTCTACGCAGGCTGAGCTTTCGCCGTCGGGGTCCGACTTCCGCACAAAGTTAATCTTAACGGTGGCGTCGAGATCGGGGACGGTGTAAGCAATAGCTGGGACGGCGTTAACGACATCATCACCGACGGTGTACCTTGTCGTGAAGGGCATTGGGCCGGGACGCATCGTGCACAAGCCCTCCAGCCCTGTGGTGTGGCATGGATCGATGTTGTTTTGCATGATGACATAGCCATAGGCGGCGACCTCAAACTTCAGGGTGAAGTTTCCGGATAGGGTGGATATTCCGTCCACATCGAACTTGAGGGTATAGTTGTCGGGCGTGAAGGCGACATTGAAAAGCTTGGCTGTGAAGTTCGAGTTGTCGATACAGGCGCTGAGGGCTGTGGATGTGAGGATTCGTTCCGCCGATGCCGTGCTGGCGATGAACGATATGAGGGCGATGAGGGTGGTAAACGGGGAGATCGACGCGAACCGCATGGTGGGCGATCTGTCGCAACAACGATTGTTGATGCGGCGTTGTTGATAATCGGGAGGACTTGGAGATCAAGTCATCAAGCCCTCGTCGGCATGAAGTCTCTTTTTGCGCGCCGTCGCCCAGACTTATTATCCCGTAGTTATGAAGGTACAGGGACTTCGTATGCGTCGTAAGCTTTCGCGATTGCAATATTCAAGGACGTTAGAATCCGGAGATCATTCCCATCTACTCTCTACTTTCCATCATTACACGCTGCCGCGGCTGCGCCCCAATCCTTCATCGCCAACTCACTAGCGAATGTAGACCCTGGAGACCCTGCATCCTGTTTCACGAAGGTCCTATTGATCCGGAGCAATCGGTCAAGCCTCGTATCACGGCTTGGCGCAATCTTAGCTTATTCCTTCCAATGAGGGGTGTGAGAATAATGTCAGCTCACGTGATACATACTTCGTATTATTCAATCTACTTCATATATTGATTATGTACCTTTGTGCATTATCACTCATATATTATACACAAGGGAGTTTATAGACGTCTTGTGGGTTCCAGACACACCTCGCTCGTTACGATGAAGTTACTCCATTTGTATATCTGTGATATTTCCCCACTCTACTGACTTCTCTTACCCCTCGACTCAAATGGCAGCAACAGGCTTAGAATAACGAGCAGCCCAAACAGCGCCGCGCAAACAAACAGTGGTGCCGTTGTCTCCACGTTAGCGTAGCTCCCAACCAACACGCCCAAGATACCTCCCACGCGATTGAGCACTACACACAAGCCGTAGCCCGTTGCGCGATGCGCCGAGGGTAAAATCTCGGGCGTGTAGGCATATATTGTGCCGTAGTAGATGTTTCTACGCAACGTTAGAGCTTGCGGATTGGTATCTGGGACGGTGGGATAAAGGGGGATGGAGAATGGGCCAACAAAGGGACAGACTCACGAGGCGGCGGAAATGGCGGCCGAGACTCCAAGGTTCTGCGCCGGTGTCTTGATCTGTGTGTAGCCAAACTGTAGGAGCATGGTGGCAGCTGCGCCAATAGCGAGGGTTCCACGGCGGCCTAGGAAGCGCGTCTCAACAAGGAAGGCAGCGATAAGCGGGCCGAGTATTCCCACGATCTGGTTGATGGCATAGTCGCGCCAAGTTGTATAATTGGAGTTATCCCCTACATCGGCGCCGCGCGACGCGAGGTAGAAGGGCAGGAAGACCGAGTAGAGCGGACTGACCATGCCGATGACGAACCAGTTTGCGAGGATAACGGCCGTAGACCAAGCAAGGCTGCGTGTCTCGAACAAGCCCTTGATATGCATCTTGATACGGAAGGCCGACCAAACTGACTTCTCGGTGTGCAACACCACGCCGAGGCGTTGCAGCTGCGGCAGCGTGAGGCGGTGCGAGCGGCCTGCAGGATTCGCAATCCCATCGAGCACGGCGAGCACCTCGGCGTCACGGTTCTGGCTAATAAGCCACCGCGGGGTCTGGACCATTTTCACGATTAACAACCGGGCAATCGCCAAGACGAGAACCAGCGCGCCGCACGTGAAGTGCAGGTATCGCCAGCCCATGTTATCAGCGCGAGAGCACGAGTCGCCATTCGGGTCACAGGAGAAGTTGGACATGTAGGCCCAAGCAAGCAGGCCGGTGACGGTGTAGCCCACTGCCCACCAGACGGCCATGAAGGTTACGAGCCAGGCATGCGAAGTTGGGAGGAACTCGAGGAAGTTGGTCGCGTCCAGGATGTAGTTCCCGCCGGCGCCGGCGGAGTACAGGGCCACGCTGGAAGAGGAGGGATTAGCGAGGGTGTGGGAGTTGTTAACAGAAGGTTAAATGAGACTGGTAAGTGCAAGTTGAATTGGGAGGTAGGAAAATAGGTCTTTACAAGGTGGCGAAAGGGATATATCCCGGCATGGAGCCAGCAATCAGGACAAATGCTGCGCAGGAGAGAAGACTGGTGTTGAATGCGAGCTTGCGGCCGATGATGTCGGCCGAGAAGCCCCATGTAGCGGCGCCCACAAGGAGGCCAATCTGCGAGGCCAGCGGGATACCAGAGATATGGGAGCTCGGGCGTCCGTACTCCCGCTGCACAGCCGGGTTTGCAATGGACTGGCATACGACGAGGAGCTGAAGAATCGAATGTTAGAATGTGCAGAGGGGACCTGGCAGTCTAAGATGACGCACCGAGTCGACTGCGTACCCAAAGCCGTTGAGGCAGAACATCTTCCAGTGAAAGCTAGTCATGCCGATATCGTCGAGGGCCTTATTGACGAGCTCCATCTTCTTCGCTAACACAGGGTCTATCGCCTCCGCGTCGAAGACATGTTCGACGGAACTGGAGGCGCTGTCTGAGGTGTACCCCTTCTGCACACTCACAACATCAGCTCCCTTGCCGTCGTAGATCTCCTTACTCTCGCTGTTATCGTCGGTGTCCGCCGCACTAGGGTTGTGTATCTGATACTTCTCATTGTCTAAATCGGAGTTGGCCCCGGATAACTCGGCCTTAGTAGATGCCATTGTTGCTCAGCTGTAAATCCTGTAGTTTGTATCAAACCGCATGGCTTCTGCTGGGTTTATGAGCTCCCAAGTCGTCCCTTCCCCGCACAAAGTAACGGCCATAATGTCCGATCAAAAGACGCCGAATTGGTCTAGGCGGAATGACGATTATGCGTTGCAAAATGGTGTGACGATGTGTCGTCGTCGGTGGCCGATCAGAAGGCTGTACAACAAACGATAACAATAAACCTTGCAAAGGTGTGATATGGCCATCGGCAAGTCCACCACTGGGTACAGATAGGAGACACTTACACTTCCTCCACCTCTACTCCTCAAATCACATGATTATAATAACATGCATGCAGACTTCAGTAACACATAGGATTTCATTATTGGTAGCATGCTAGCTTTTGCAAACTCCGCCTATATAAAGTATCAGACCATGTAGCGTCAGACCTTCACCCCATCAATTAAGATATCAACACCTTCCTTGTTGTAAAAGCTGATCAGACCCTCCACAGCGCTGCTTTCATGCGTGGGGTAAGGATAGTACCAGATCAGATTCTCGTACTTCTTGTCTTTCACAGTCAACGAAAGGTACCTGTCAAGCCGTGGTTAGTGCTGTTCGCTCATCCCAACTCCGTAGGCTATTATACCAAGCTTCTCCCTTATACGGGCAGACCGTCTTCAGATCACTCTTCTCCACGTTTCCCCAGTCCAGGATACTCGTCGCGGGAAGGTAATATGCTTCCTGGGCTCTGGTCTCGTTGAGAAGTACAGCCACTTTTGACTGTGCGACTACCTCCCCGTCCACCTTAATCACAATGTCGTGGTTGACAGCGTGGGTGTCGATGCGCTTGTAGGGGTTCTTTATGGCAGTGGCGATAGCACCGTTCTCAAACCAGGCGTCTGCGTTCGTCTCAGATCAGGACTTTGGAACCTTCAAGGCCGTTGGGAACAGCATTGAATAGTTATGGAAATGAAGTAAAGAATATCTTACCAAGTTCGCTCTTGTCAAACCTAATATATCCCTTTAGAGGTCCATCGACAAACCTGACCCATGTTGTCTTCTTCGATCCCACTGTCAGGCTCTCGATGGTGGCATTTAGGGCCCCATCCTTTCCTTTGATCGTGTCAACAAGAGCAAGTTGAACTGATCTTCCAGGGCTGTCTGTCTTGACATCCTCGTGAAGCGCCTCTACAGGAATGTAATACCGAGGATAGCTAGTTTCGGTTTCCCAGACTAGACGTGGTTTTGAAGTCACAGTAGTTGACACAATATATAAACCACCCAGCGCAAGCGTCAGTTGCTTCCGGCCAACTTCGGAGCGGAATGTGCCATTGCTAATAATATTGTTAACTTCAGATACGAGTGTCGACGACATGGCTGCTAGAATTTTGTTGTTGGAATATTATCGTACAGGGTGTAATAGAATGCTGCGAGATGATAACTAAAGATGGTCTGAGACTATCTCGATAAAGGTGGATGACGAATAGCTCTGCCAACCCCGCATCCCCGGAATCTCGGCGTTGCTTATCAAACAACTCGTATACTCCTAACACTCTAACAAGCCACTTCGGTGAGTGTAGCTGTTGCCATAAGTCGTCAATTTTGCGATTATGATGGAAGATGGCCTTTTACCCCGCAACATCGGACAATAGAGGCCGTTCTGCCCGATTCTTATCAACCACGTAGTTGTTGACTTTCATAATGAACTATGTGGGTAGATGAAGAAGTATTTAGATATATAAAATGCGCTCTGGCGCTGCCCTCCCTGCCGGTGCTTCCCTACGTCAAAAGTGATATATTCAGCCATAATATTGACATATACCTACCATACCATTAGATCTAACGCCAGTAGCCATGGTAGCCAACTCAATCACCCCAGCTCTACTCTCATACGTTCCTCCCGACCCCCCGCTCAAGGAGTTTACACCAGCACGCGACCGCGCTTTGTTTGCGGACCCTACGAAGGCATCTCTGCTCTCTCTGGCCTCCGCCGTCGAAGAAGTCACTCCGCATATCGGTACGGAACTAAAAGGCGTTCAGCTGAGTGCCTTGACAGACGCACAGAAGGATGAGCTGGCGCTATTGGTCGCCGAAGTACGTCAAGTGTCTTGCATGTTATCAGATTGCAGCCATATAAATGCTACTGGAACATTGCAGTCTTGAGAACTATGCTGATAGGTCACAGCGTAGCGTTGTATTTTTGAGGGATCAGGATATTACGCTGGAACAACAGCATGAGCTTGCCTCATATTATGGTATTGTCAGTATAATTAATCCGCCGTCTTAATATCATGCATGCTGATTTATATCCCAGCAAGACAGAGACCCAAATCAGCAAGACCCCAAACATGTCACGATTATTGGCCGTGGAGGGTAATTTTTTATTTCCCTTTTTGAATAAATCATCTCTGATTAATCTTAGAAATATCCGAGCACACAAGCATTTTGGCAGCGAGTTCCACTCTGACCATTCATATGAACTCAACCCACCCTCATATACCCTACTTCGGATGGTGAAGACTCCTCCGAGTGGCGGGGATACGATTTTTACCAGCCAGGCAGCACTGTTCGACAAGCTCAGCCCAACTTTCCAGAAGACTTTTGAAGGACTCCATGCTATTCATACCTCTGATGTGAGTATATGCAGCATGTTGTCAACCACCTAGAGGAGCATTTTGAGTCCTAACAAATATATAGGTATCTTATATCAATTCTGTGAACAACGGAGGAACCCCGCATCGAGCTCCTATTGCCACAGCTCACCCATTGGTAATTGTTAATTCCGCGGCTCAGCAAACTGATACTAACGGACACAGGTCCGCACCCATCCCGTGACGCTCCTTAAAGTACTCAACTACAATCCCACATTCATCGACCGCATTGAGGAGCTCAACGGCCAAGAGTCTAACCACGTTCTTGCCTTCCTGCGCGAACACCTCCTCCAAGCAGACGACCTCACCGTGCGCTGGAAGTGGACCCCAGGGGCGGTTGCATTCTGGGACAACAGGTCCGTGGTGCACAAGGCTCTCCCGGGTGGATACGATGTTTCGTTGAGAGAGGGCAAGCGCACGGCAATACATGGCGAGCGGCCATTTTTTGACCCAGAGAGAAGTGAAAGTTTAACTCAGAGGCAAGAGCGGTTGGGCAAATCGACTCCGGAGGCAGAGAAGAGCATTAGCCCGTACGAAATCAGATTAAATAACTGATAGCTTATATTATTATAAGAGGTCGAGCATATAATTAAATCAAGGAGTTATAGCCTATATTATAGCTTACCTAAAGGGTAGTATGACGACAGAAATATATGTAAGGGACTGGGCGCAGTACGCGAAAATGGCTGCTGCTTTACGAAATGTGTATGTAGATACGTGGGGTAGAATAGCTATAATACAACCACTTTACTACCTTAATTGGTGTATACACTAGAGTGACAAGTAGGACTACTCTATACAGCTTTGGAAAGGGAAAAAGAGAGTCTAGGCATTTGCTTAGGTAGGTAAGAATCAGCTAGAGTATAGCCTTATTACACTATATCTTTCCTATGATCTAAGATCATATATCTTCTGTACATCTTTTAATTCAGCCTGGAAGTCGAATTCGAGGTCTTTAATTTGACCATCATGGAACTGGAATACCCATCCAGAGACAACAGGGAACTGATTGGCAGTGTATGACTGTTGAACGGCTGCCGTTTTGATAACATTGCGGCACTGCTCAATGACGTTGAGCTCCACAAGACGGTCGTATCGCGCTTTCTTGTCATCGATTTTATCCAGTTCGGCCTCGTGTAGGCGGTAGACGTCTCTGATATTCCGGAGCCAAGGATTTAAAATCCCGAGGTCCTGCGGCTTCATGGCCGCCTCCACACCACCGCATCCGTAGTGGCCGCACACGATAATATGTTTAACCTTGAGATGACGCACGGCATAATTGATAACGCTCATGGCGTTCAAGTCGATGTTGCAGACAAGGTTGGCGATGTTACGGTGGACAAATGCCTCGCCGGGCTGCATACCCGTGATCTGCTCCGCTGGGATTCGCGAGTCGCTGCATCCAATCCATAGGTATTCAGGGCTTTGTCCTTGGCCGAGCCTCGTGAAGTATTCGGGGTCCTTGGCGCTCTGGCTGAGAGCCCAGGAGCGATTGTTTTTGAGCAGCTGCTTGCACGTCTGCTGGAGCTGCTTGGGAATCGCTCTTGCAGACATGTCGGAATAATGTCTAGACCAGAGTCTACCGAAATAGAGAGTTGATTATAAGGAGAGCGCGGGTTGCGTAAACATTTTGAATATCTTGCAGACCGACCTCGGATGAAGTCAGCTACAATCGGCTAAGCCTAATTAGGTATGAAGTTTGCACAAATCGGGGCTAAACTCTATTAAACCATGCCCATAGCACCGCCTACTACATAAATCATCCTTACTGGCTAGGAGATTCACCCCACTTTGAGAAACTCTCCCCAAAAATAGTGTAACGTGATAAAGATAAGTGCTAATATTCTTAATATCGTCTCAGGAGACATTGTTCGTAGTAATGATTCCGAAATGTCCGCCTGCCTCGCTTGAAAGGGCGCCTGCGCAGTACTTAGCTCAAGCATCGTCGCCATTGGTATCCCAGTTGTGCCTAAGCTTCTTGCCGGCGGTCAGCTCTCGAATCTTTGATGGCGTTGAAAGCGTCTTTGTAGTGATCAAAGACTGCATTAGCTCCCAAAGATTTGACTTGATGAGGCGAAGTCAGAAGGGCATTGTGATAACCCGTCCCAAATTTAGCGTTATTTTATGGCGCTGTCCTGCAAGGCATTACCTATTATTTACAATCTATAGCATATATAATCTGATAAAATCACTACAATATAAACCCTCTTATAATAGATAAATCCACCCCTACTACATCCTGTATTATATAGCATACATTGCTCCTTCAACCGTCTAAAAACTTGGAATGGCCGAGCCAAAATCCGCCTTGTGCCTAAACAGCTACTTCAAACGACCGCATATCTATCCGCTAGCAAAACGCTCAATCAGGGACCCAAAACGACCCTCCTCAAAAAGAGCTGTACACATTTCCACGTCTATCCCGTAATCCTGTAGCTCTTGAACGTCTTTTTCGGATATTGGTTCCCCTGGACACCATAGTAGGCCGCACCCTTGCAATTGGCCGAGGCATATGCCGTGTATCCGTCTGGGTCTGGGTAGTATGAGGTCTCAGCGTTGAAGGAGAGTTGTGTTGTGACACCAGTATAATCGGAACGGAGATTCTGGCAGCCGCCGCTCCTTTTTCCGTTGGCGCTGACGATGCCAGAGTCGGAGAAGAAGGTGATTTGCCAGGCCTCGGCGGCGGAGGCGATGGCCAGGATGGAGACGATAGAGGAGATCTTCATTTTGAGGGAGTGATGGTGGAGGATGTTTGTTTCTTTGGGGATTGATTTTTCTGCTCTTTGTGCGGATTGGGCAGTCCTTTATAAATTTCCATGTCGCATGCCATTTCAAGGGTTAACCTTTTCCGAGGCTTAGAATCTCAAAAAAATGAGGATCGCCGTAAGCGGGAGCCTTATTGAACCGCCTTATGACCTGTTTAGAACAGCTTTGGAAAGCCGAATTGTCGTTAAAATGAAGCTATGTTGAAACCTTCTAAATACAGAGCCAAAAAATGAAGCTATTCCCATTTCAGTCGCTAGTATTGCGGGTATATGCCAGGGGTAGCTCAGCCCCCAAACCGTCTTGATGTAGATCTGCACTGTGTACTCCACTACCGAGGGCATCACCCCATAGAAACCCTCATTTTCCGCGGATTCTGCCCTGTCAGGCTGTTTCTGATTACCACGTCCCATATTTACTGCTCAGGTGCTCGGGTAGAGCCGAAGCTGGATGAAGCCTCAAACACTTGAGCTTGATGTCGCTGAGATCTGAGGCGGTCCTTGGCCCATTGAGCGACTGTCGCAGCTCGGCAGAAGGTAGACAATCACTGCTGAGAAACTTCTATTTCTATGCTTTGTAGATCTATAGACCAAAGTTGGGGCAAAATGGAACCATTCCCACCTCTGCCACGTCGTATTTTCTATACGCCCCCAGCGTTTCAACCCCTTCCCTTCTCCATGAGCCGTTTCCCTCCTCCAGGTCACCCTTTGTTTGTGCTTGCTCGACTTAAATTCGAAATCGGCTTTGCTCAGTGACCACTCTGTTCTTTTCTGGTATTCTCAGTCCCTAACTCCCAAGCCTTGACGCCCAAACCCAATACAACTCAGCTTTACCCCTTCCAACCGCCCCTCGCCCTCCGTCTTGCCTCCTCTACTTGCCCAAGCCTCCACTCACACCCTTCTGCAAACTCACAACTCCGACACTTAAAAGCTTCCTGAATAGCCACCCCCTCCGCCGCCCTCTCCCCCCTCCACCACCCCATCCCATGCCCAA
>JPJR01002040.1:0-12645 GCA_000750675.1 Pseudogymnoascus sp. VKM F-3808 | reverse complement strand
GGGGGAAGGCGCGTGGAGGTGGTGGGGTCGATGAGGTCCATTGTTGAGCAGGGTCGGGGTGGTTGGTTCGTGTTTGGGTGTTACTGCGAGGGTTGGGGTGATGGCATAGCGGTTTGGAGGGTGTTGGGCGGGTTGGGGGTAGATGCAGGAATGGCCTGGTTGGTGTATGCGAGGTTCCTGTGGTGGTGATTGATGGTTGAGGCGGGACATGGCGGGGTTAGGTAGCCGTCCGTTAGCGCGAAAGCTTAATTGCACGTTGAAATGCGGGAAGAGGAGGGATCGCCGCATATTGTCACTTTGGATTCAGAAGTAAATTCATAACTGGAACTACCTGGGACAATTTACGCCCTGGGTAGTTCCTGGCGTTGAGAATTAGCTCTTATGGAGCTATTCATGAAGTGAATATATATCTCCCGCATCTCTGTTTATAATAATATTTGTGATCTTTTATATATTTATTCAGATGGATTTGAATTGAATTTATCAATTTAATATTCCAAAATTCCATGATACGTTCCTTTCATCTCCTATCGTCAGGCTTGCCAAACAAGCCAGCCTCCATCTCTCCCAGTCAAATTTTCGTTGCTGGCTCTTACTTAGTTTATCTTCGGGTTGAGCCTTCTTACACTGCCCATCTGCTTCACAGTTGTTATCCGAGCAAATATTAATAACAAGATCTGGCCCTGCAGCCCTTTTACTATTGTACCCCAACTCCGGGACCTTCATATTGCAGCCACTCTTTGCCTAAGCATCTTTTACAGTTCCTCTTGTCTCGCTAGAGCTGCTTGGGGCCTGAAACGTGAAGGCTGCCTCTTTCAGTCCATCCATTCCATCTTCCAAGCCTTTCTACCACTTATATTCGCACCAACTTGACGTGGCTTCCCAACTACTCAAGTTCTTTCCAGTTAGGTCCTCCTACTTCAACATCGAACCTGTCTTATCGATCTACATCTACCCCAGATAACTCTCAAGGCCCGCTCAACAGGTCATCCGTCTTATATACTCTTACAACTCCTTCTTGTCGCTCGCCAAGAAACAATATTGAGCACCACGTCTGCCAACGCCTGAACCTGTGTCATTATATTCGCTTTCTTTCCATTCGTCCTTTGAGGCGGGAAACCAAAGGCCATATGACAAGGTGAGTTCAAACATCTGGTATCATTTCATAATCTGGAGAACGACCTCAAAAAGATCTCGTCGGTGTCAGCTGCGATTCACGGTCCTTCATATTGCCAGTGTTACTGCTACTTTAGTTTTGGGTTTCCTGGGCTGTCTTCCTTTCCTTCACCAACGATCTTGCCCCAACTTCTCTTTTCTTTCCCAGATTTATTTAATCGAGCCAGGTTGCTGTCGGGAACTCTGCGCCTCGTTTACATTTTTTGACAACCACCATAGATTCAATGCCCGGATCACACCTCCAAGCCTGACTCGGCATCCATAACCTTCGTCCCGAAGCCAACCGATCTGTAAACAAGATACCACAGATACCCGAAGACAGCAATCGATCTTTGTTGGACTCTCCCAAGTTCTCTGTCACAATGGATCCTTCTGGAACAGGACGTCATACTCCACCGATCACCCAACCTACCCAAAGTCTAACTAGCGTCGAAAATGCCCAAGATGAAAGTCCACGAGGTGGATTATTCGGCACCCCAGCACTCGATGGTGGAAATTTTCAAGAAAAAAGGCCACGAGAGAGCCTGTTCGTAACCCCAGAGCCTGACGACGATATAAGCACGCACGATTATGTTGAAGAACCCATCAGCCACCAAGCTCCCACTCCGCACTTCAACAGCCAAGACGAAACCCAACGCATCCGTTTGGGGCAAGAGGCTATGAGGCGAGAGATTTTAACCAAGCGAAAGTCAGGCGCGGACTCTATCTTCGACAGCGGTAGAGCCAAAGTCCAGCGGCCCAATCCTGGCACTGGATCACCATTCAACGAGGAGAGCAACGAGGAGGACCATTCCTGGATGGGTGCGGATAATGGAGAAAATGGCACGGATGAGCAAGATGTTTTATTGAAAAACATGGACGCTCTGAAGAAGGCCATGAAGGACAACGGAGAATTGACGAGTAGCCAGCACTTGGAATACCTCCAGGCAAGCCAGCGCCTCCAAACTGCATCTCGGAGACAAAATAAAGCAACGGGGAAACGAGCCATAAATAAGACGGCGCGAGACGTTCAGAATAGTTTGCGCGAACGAGAGGCTGAGAAGATGGCAAATCGCGCTGCAAAGTCTGGATCTGCGGGAAACAAAGGGCGAGCCGCAAAGAAAAGCAAGGGCAAGAAGCAAGGAACAGGCTCCGTTCCAACAGGGAACCCCCCAGCATATAAGAGGAGAATGAAAAACAAATTGCCAGAAGTTGATGATACGGTGCAAAAGTTACTGGAGAGCCTCGTTTATAGCGATACCGTCAAGGAGCGCATGGAGCAAGGCGATGTTGAGAAAGGCCCTGATATTGTCGCCAACGTCAAGGCCAAGCAACTGAAACAACTTCTCGGCAGCATCCCCCTTGATTATGACACGTACAAAGCAAAAAATGAGAGGAAGCAGTTGCATGACGCATCGAAAGCATTTGGCCATGGAAAAGTCAAGGCAATAAATGGGCAGTGGCTTCTAGCCGGTATGAAGACGGAACTATACCATCACCAACTGCTCAATGCAAATTGGATGGTTCAACGTGAGCTTTCCGTAGACCGACCTAATGGGGGAATATTGGCAGATGGTATGGGACTTGGGAAGACCGTATCGACGTTGGCTACAATGGTAGGAAACCAGCCAGCAGAAAAGGATATTGCAGAGATGAGAAAGGCTACGCTCATTGTAGTCCCGGCAAGCTTGCTTTCACAATGGAAGGCCGAAATCAAACGGCACGTCGACGAGAAAATCTTCCCAGTAGTAGTACCGTACAAGGCGTCTTCGGACTCACCTGCCAAACTTCTTGAACTCTGCGACGTTGTATTGACAAGTTTTACGGAAGTTATGAACAGCTGGCCTTTCCCAAACTCAGCGGAAGAGAAGGCCGATGCACGGAAAATAGGAGAAGATGAGTGGGCCAACAGGCATGATTCAAGGAAAGGTGAGCTACACAAAGTGAACTGGTACCGGGTTGTTCTCGATGAAGCTCAGGCCATCAAAAATCACAAATCGCGAACTTCGATAGCTTGCCATAAGCTGCAGTCGACATATCGATGGGCTCTTTCCGGGACGCCCATGCAAAACAGCCTCAACGAGATGTATCCGTATTTTCGCTTTCTACGGATGCATTGGGCAGACAGCTTCTCTACGTTCAAGAGAAACTTCGGTGATCCTGATGCCATTGATTCGACTAAGAGACTGACCGTCATGCTTAGTATAATTATGCAGTAAGTGAAAAAGTGACACCTTGACACGATTGGGCTAACAAATATCAGGAGGAGGACAATTGGGTCCAAAATTCTTGGGCGTCCTTTGGTTCACTTGCCGCCAATTCATCCTCATTTGAAGGTTGTGACTCTCAGTGGAGAGGAAAGAGCAATTTATCGCACACTAGAAGACCGGTTCCGCATCATGATGAACATTAACTTCAAGGCAAAAACGGCCGAAAAAAACTATGGGACTTATTTGCACCAGCTTTTGAGGCTCAGACAAGCGGCATCCCATCCATTTCTTCTCGAGAGATGCGTCAAAGACCTATTCGAAGTAGAAGATATACTTGCCCTTAGGCGCAGATTAAAGCGTCTCAAGAAAGACAAGCGTCCAATGTATGAACAAATCGATCAATGGGCTTCACAGCCTACGACGAGCGAACAGAATCAAGGCAGCGGAAAAGTTGCATTCGGCCGATCTGACTTTGGAAAAGATTTCGATTTTGAAGGGTTCCTTACTGAGGCCGATCATAAAAAGATGTATGACCGCTTAATGTGCAGTCTTTGCTCAGACATAGCTGTGGACCCTGTCCAGACGGAGTGTGGTCATATATTCTGCACGAGCTGTCTTGAGGGCAATATGCATGCACAGACGGCTACACTGGAGTTTGATTATAACACATGCCCAACGTGCGAGAAAATAATCGAGGGCTATGAAAAGCTCAAATTCCCCCACTTGAAAGGTACTGATGACGGTGCTGGCTCCGAGCGTTCTACATCAAGTCAACCCAAAGAACAACCACCCCCCAAAAAAGACCCAAACTTCAAGCCACACATCAAGGATTCGGAGTGGCTAAAAATGGTTCTCGAAGGCAGCAAAAAACTCTTGCCCAGCTCCAAAGCAATTGCCCTCAAATCCCAAATTATACATTGGTTACATGAGGCACCAGATGACAAAATCTTGAGTAAGAATATTTTCCACTTCACTGCCTTTCCCCGCTGACTATCTGAAAATAGTATTTACGCAATTCAGGATGATGACAAGAATCATTGGTTTGTTATGCGAGAAGGAAGGTTGGGGCCACGTATTTTTCACTGTAAGGCTCCTTTCCAAAACACTTGCTTCTGAGTTACTGTGCTCATCCTATATATTTACTGGCTATTATGCCCAGTTACAAGAGACGGGCTAATATCTCATTCAGGGTGATATGAATATGAAGCAACGCAATTATTCAGTTGAACGATTCCACACTGATAAGAATATCAAAATCATGATCGCCGTTTTGAAATGCGGCGGGGTGGGATTGAACCTGAATTGCGCTAATCGATGCATAACTATTGATCCCTGGTGGAATCGTAAGCTGTCATCCTTTTGATTGGGTTTTCGGAGTGGCTAACACCTCACATAGACTCTGTGGAGCAGCAAGCATTCGGCCGTGTCTACCGGATTGGACAAGTTAAGGAGACTCATGTTGCCCGATTTGTTGTGAAAAACACGGTCGATATGCGAATCCTAGACATGCAAAAGGAGAAGATGAGTGAAATTGACGGTGCCATGCTATCGGCAGGGAAGCCTCTTCCGCCACTTACCATTGAAGAAATGGCAAGCTTATTTGGTGACTTGGTGAAAGATGAGGATGGAGACACGCAGGTGGTTGCCGATTATGAAAGTGAGGTGGAAAGTGAAGGGGACTATGAAGACGAGGACGAGGTTGTTGAAGAGAGTGCCGAGTAAGTGAGCGGCCCACGAAGTAGTTTCATCACATCGAGGATTGAGGATGGTGCCGAGCAGGCGAGTGATCTGGGAAGGAGTTTCATTGCATCGACTATGGAAGACAATGCCGAGAAGGAGAATGGGTTTGGTTGCATCGATTATTGAGGAAAGTGGCGGGAAGATGGGATTTGCATTGCTTGGGCCATTGGACGTCGGCTAAACATTCGTATTTTCAGGGATGAGATAGTTGGAGAGGAGGAAGGGGTTTCAGTTGCTTTGATATACCTCTTTACCGTGCAAACCACGCCGGTTTTGCATTTGAACTATTCTTATTCTCGCGAACGTTATCTATCGAGAAACTACAATAGCCGCGCCGATTCATGGTTATCAACATAAGCATAGATATTAGAAGGATACTTCGAATCAAGCCATGGTTCGATCATCATAATTGTCTAAGTGAGAAGCTTTCGTCTATGTGAATATGTCGTTAGAGATATATGTGTGGCCCTCTTCATGCTGCGGTCTTTTTGCTCTTCTTCGATTTAGACTTTTTATTCCCTGATGCCGTCTTCTCGGGCACATTTCCTGCATCGGTGCCAGACCCTTTGCCAACATCCTCTTGCTCAGCCATCTCCTTCTTCTTTAATGCTCTCTTCACTGCTTCTTCTCTCTCGACTCGCTCAATTAGCTTCTCGCTCGACTGCCAAAGCTTTTTCGCAGTCTCTTCATCTCTAACATCTTTCCTCGCCAAATCGACTTCTATGCACTCCTTGATTAACTTTCCCCCGTTGCCTCTCCCGAGAGTTACATCCATAGCTGCATACAATAAACTCTGCGCTCCTTGCTCGGCACTCTTCAAGAAAAGCCAGGCTTGATGCCACAGGAGTACATACATTGCCAGTCCCCACAATGTGCCTCTACTTAGCCAGCGTCGCATTCCAGGGGTCCTTGAATATCCTGGGTCAACAAATACGACCCGAGCATTCATAGGGAGGCCATCTGGGCGCTTGTATGCATCCAAGTGCTTCTGGAACGCCTGTCCAAACACCATCAAGGCCAATTTGCTTCGTGCATACGCTTTCCCTGGGCTCCACTTTTTGGCGTCAAGGGCTTCCTCTCCATCTTCTATAGTTGGGGATGAAATATAACTCGAGCAAGTTGTAAAGAGTATCCGCACATCTCTGTCCGGAGGTTGCGCTCGTATCGCAGGACTGAGGATGCTCAACAGATGGAAATTGGCCAAGTAGTTGACCATCCATGTCTCCTCGATTCCTTCGCCTGTCAGAGCCATGGGCTTTCCTGGGGGTGTGAGGCTGGCGGCACAGAGGACGATCATATCAAGGCGACGAGGAGGCGCATTGTCAATCCATTTTGTGGCAAATTTTCGTATGCTGTGGGTCGAGGCAAGGTCTACTTGTTCCGCATATATTAACTCGTTATTTGTTTTCGTTCTGAGATCTTCGATGAAGTCGACAATAAAGGGATCTGACGCGGGCTGGCGGGTGAGGAGAACGATTTGAGCACCTCTCTGAGCTAAAGCGAGTGTCGTCTCGGCACCTATACCGGTCGTACCTCCCTGAGTTTATATTAGCACGAGTCAATGACTATATATTGATAGGCGGTCGAACCGTTACTATCACTACTTTCGAATGCAGCTGCCGTTCGGCCAAGTTTGTTGCTCCACGACAGTACAACTTCACCAGCACAACGACCGCAATGAGTCCGATGATTTTTGCAATCTTCCAGTAGTCGAAATCAAAAGATATGCCATTGTATATCGCCTCGGCTATAAGTGGAATAATCATTTTGTTTGCGGTGGAAGGTAGGGTTAACGCGCTCAATCACAGGTTGTAGAGACGCGCATGGGAGCAAACAGAATAGTTCCGAGCTTGGCGTAAAGAGCGTGTGCACCTTCCAGCGACTATGAGGTACTGGTCTCCGGATTGGATATCGATAATCCTCGCTGGCTGTGGTATCGTGGTGGTGGGGGATAGGCGTAGATAAAAATTTCGGGAAACAGGCAAGGCCAACATGACGTTTTGTAAACTATATTTAGGTGTTACGCTAGCGAAACCTGGGGTAAATCTAGCGCCACTTGGAGGGCCTTCGATGTTGCCGCACCATATCTCAACGTCACATCCTCCTGCAACCTTGCTGTCTACAATTACACACATTACAGCGTTATGTCTAATTCAGACGATGATGAATATACAATACCCCTTCAAGACCAACGCGCCTTTGGAGCTGGCCTGAAGCGCAAGCGCGTACAGTTTGTCCGCTCCAGCGAAACGACAACCGCCACAAGCAATTCCGCCACATCCTACGGTCACTCAGTTAGCAAGAAGTATCTGGGCCTTGTTCTTCCACAGTCTTCCGATGATTTGGAGGAGAAAACTCCGAAGACAGATTCAAGTTTAGCAGAAGCTGAACCGCAAATATGCGAGACATGTTCCCTTCCCATCCCTCCTCTTCCTTCGTCGACTCCTCACGCTGCACTCCTCGCACATCAGCTCAGTCTCCCGCACTCCCACCCACCTTCCTCTCTTCCACCCAACAGAACCGGTGTCCGTATGTTACGTGACCAGGGTTGGGACCCTGATGCCAGGACAGGCCTTGGCGCGCGTGGAGAAGGGATACGGTATCCAATAAAGGCCAAAGAGAAGAATGACAAGTTGGGTATAGGTGCCACCATGCCGAAGTCGAAGCGCGATATACTCGAGTTAAATCGAGATGTTGGCCAAGCAAAAACTAGGAAAGAGAAGGAGAATGAAAAGGGTAAGAAAGGGAAAGGCTGGGTGAAGAAGACAGCAGAAGAAGAAAAGCGAAGATCAGACCGGTTGCAGCAGTTGTTTTACGAGAGCGAAGAAGTAACCAAATATTTACGCTAAGCATTATAGCAGCTTTGTGATATGAGGCTATTTGTGAGAAGAGGAGTGACAAAGTCTTACGATGATCACGTAGTAACGATGCCAAATATGAAGGTTGTAATCGTGGGTTGATCGAGTATTAGTCTAGCTAGCGTCTACGAGGGGTTCTTCCGACAAACGATCAGGAGCCTCCCCGTGGTCGCTCCCCTACCGATGCCAGCGAAATCATACTATACTGTTGGCCCAGCGCCGCACTGAAAATATGCACCATGTACTAAGCCTTCGACATGCTTGTAAACTATTATTATCGTATATATATATATTATTATTTGGTTATATGGCGGTATATACTAGTGATATTATGATTGTATGCCCTTCGCCAGCTCTTCTCCAGTGGCAACAAGGACTAGAATATACAAGCACTGTTCCTTCAGTGGTGCTCCTTGCCTCCCTTCTTCTTCTTCTTGTCCTTCTTCTTATCCTTCTTGCACGATGGCTTGTGTGGCTCCTTTTCGCAGTCATCATGCTTGTCCTCGTGATGCTGCTCCTCATGTTTGCGCCATGGGCAGTCGGGACGGCCTCTGAACTCCTCTGGGCAATCATCGTCATGGTGGTCGCCGCGGTGGTCACCCTTGTGGCCGCCCTTGTGTCCGTCACGGTGGTCGTCGTGGTGGTCGTCATGTCCGTCGTGGTGATCGTCGTGGTGCTTGTACCAAGGGCACTTGGGGTCCTTGGAGTCCTTGGGGCAGTCATCCTTGTGGTCGTCCTCGTGTCTGTCGCACTCCGGCTCCTTGGGGTGCTTCTCACACTTCTTCCTGTGCTCTTCCTCGCGTCTTTCGCACTCCCTGTCATGCTTTTCACACTTCTTCTTGCCCTTTCCATGTTTGCCGTGCTTCCCCTTCTTCTTCTTGTGCTTGTCTCCCTTCTTGCGGCGCTTGCAGTCATCCTTGTCTTTGTGATGTCTACACTCGTCGTCATCATCGTGGTGGCCTGGTGAGCGTGCGTCAGCGCTGACTATATCCAGCTAAACCTTCCCAAACCAATGCAGCCGTTATCAGCTTATTTCAAGACAGAAGAGACTCACCACCGCGGGGCTCAATTATATTCGCCTCATCATTGTTTTCTTCGACAGATAGCTGACGGAAAGCCTGGACGGGTACGCATCTGGCCATACGCTGGGCACCTCCCTCGATTGAGATGAGCCCGTCCTCACACGACGCCGTGGGAGCGGCTGTCACAAAGAAGCCGCAAACAGCCGTGACTGTGAGAGCCAAGTTAAGGGTCTTCATGTTGAGATTCTTGGTTGGAAAGTAGGTAGTGGTACGATATTCAACGAGTGTGTTTTCAAGGAGGAAACAAGTGAAAGGGGGATAAAAGGGAGTAGCCCTCTTATATAGGGGCAGCAGCTCACATCATTAGGGTATCTGGCTAGTTACTAGCTCTATACGTGGAAAGAGGATCATTTCTAGCTACGCAATACTGGGCAGTTCCAAACATGTAGCCCACGCAGCGCAAAACAGTATAATGGGTACCTTCCTTCGGCATGAGCGCTAGGAACCATGTTGTTGTCAGCACATGTATCGTCTGAGCTGTCAAACCATTGTAAAACTATAGATTTTAGCCTATAAATTTATATGGTGGCTGGAGTATAAATCGACGCATTGTTCCAATAATGCACGTCACTGACGCATCTATCCAACGTTCGCACCCTACTTATGCCGAGCTGAATGGGTTCAAAAGCCCCCTATACTAGGCAAATGCACCTTCCCCCAAACCGTATAGTTGAACTTGACAAATTGTAAGGAACCTGTTATGTTGCGGGTCGAGATTTCCATTTTCGGCTGAAGTGGTGCCATGTTGTTGATTGCTTGGTGCCGGGTGGCACGAACCTTAATTTAGGACCGTCCCATGCCAAGTCCATTGTCATCCCATCCAAAGTAAGTCGATAAAACAGCAGACCATTAATTTGTAGAGTAATATTTGCAAGTGTTCCAAAAGTTTCTTAACAGCGGAAGTAACGACTTTCAATCCAGCGTGGCTCGTAGTCCGCAACGATTTCGCAGACGACCACTTTCACACGTGGGAATACTTTAGTGAGCCGGTTCAGTCCCATCTTTCCTGCAAAGTAAGTAACAAAAACAATTCGATCTTCAGCTACTCCGTGGTCAAGTAAAACTTGCACAGACATCAGAGCAGCACCGCCGCTCGACATTTGTGGATCCAGGAGTAGTACACTATCCTGGGTCTGGATACCGACCGGAAGTTTTTGATAGTGTAACTCTGGTTCGCCGGTCCTGATGTTTGATTGGATGAGAATGCGGCCAGTTTTGCAGTCCGGTATCACTCTCTTCAGTCCATTCTCGAAAGCAGCACCAGCGCGTAGGATAACCACGGCACTGGGTTCACCGTTTCGTTGATATCCATTGTAAGTATGTTTCGTAGGCGTCTCTATCGTCTTTACCCGAAAATTAGTGTTGTTTAGTGCGCTGTCCAGGTTAGCGTGATGCTGCGGCTGCCTGGTAGAGGTCTCTTACTGCTCAATCAACAAGGTAGCAATGCGATCAAAGTAGAAAATGAAGTCCTCGGGCGACGTATCCACATCTTGGATGATGGTGCTGATTCCTTTTAGCTGAGATGTCTGTTCCAACACAGCAACACTGCTTGCTAGCGGCTCGTTCTCGCAGTTAGAACCGAGCTTCTTCAACTCTGCCCTGTGTGCCTTGGACTTCTCAATCAGCTTCCGCTCGATATATTGCGTCACCATAGCTAAGCCAAGTTAGTAAGTCATGGTTTCAATGCAACCGTTGCAAATATATTTGAAATCCCTGCTTTATGAAAGGAGGAGATTCATTTTGAACGGGATCAGGAGCATAATTAGCTACGATTTGGAACTTACTGATCGCTACGGTATTTTCAATGCCTCTTGGTACAATAATGTCAGCCACCTTCCGTTGAGGCTCGACGTATCTTTCGAAATTTGGCTTCACAAAGGCGAACCATTGCTTGATGCATCCTTCCGCGTCTCTTCCTCGTTCTGCAATATCTCGTAACACTAATTCAAGTCCTCAGTTAGTAGAAATTCGCCAAACGGGCCTGTTTGCTCTCACATCTTCGAGATAGGCAGGTATCGGCGTCCGCTTCGCAAAATATCTATACTATCAGCATATAACTATTTCTGGTCAATATTGACGTAACAAACCTTCATATCAAGCAACTCAAGAACACGAGGATCATGTAATGCCAGGATACCCTCGAGGACCAAAACATGAGGGCTATACAGTGATGTCGTCTTTGACTCTCGCTGATGGTCATTAAAGGAGTATATTGGGATTTCTACCCGCCGTCTGAGAAAATCACTGTCAGCAAAAACCGTGAGAGAATTTTGATAAGCGTGTACCCATGTTTCAGGTCCTGCAACAGTTCAACCAGAAGGTCAAAGTCGATCGCATTTGGGGCATCTAAATCAAGCTCATTTCTATGCGCCTTCGCATGGTCCTCTGGGTTGAGAGGCTTGTAAAAGGAATCGAGGCCAACGATAGCGACCCATGGCAGATTCAGCGCGGAGAGGATTGCACGCGAGAGGCTGGATTTTCCAGACCCGGAGCTGCCTGCAATACCAATAATGGTAACATTGTTCCACGGGGGAGAGTAATGCGGTTTTGCGCTTGGTGAGTCCTGAGATGTCATTATATTTATTGGATATATGATTGGATTATATTGCTTGACGCCTGATGCTTCATCGAGATTCGCAGGCAACCATCACGTGACCACACCATAACTTTTTTAACTGCTGCTTCAAAAGAGCTGGAAATTGCGTGGAAGTATTAGTTAGTATAGCTTACTGCCAATACTAAAACAATTAACGTATATCTTATATATCTAAGTTTTCCGCTGCAGAGTTCAATGGTCGCGTGCTAACAGTGAAAGTAGGGGTTCAATCGCTTTGACTACTTAGTCAGCATGTAAAGTTCAGCGCAATCTAATCTAATCAACCCCTTCACCATCCCGAAATCATCGTCGTCGCGGCCTGCAACAAACCTACATCCACGCCTAGCAAAACCTTATCCACTCCAATTTCGCTCCCACTCCTCTGGGTTACCTGGTCGTCACTCTCCAACGAGTAGGCCTCTTTCTTTTCGACTAGAAGCCATCCCCACGATATCCGAACGCTACCGCCACCATGGCCCCGTCATGGCTCGCCCTCCCTCGCCCTCGAGTAAGCCCTCTCTCCAACTAGGTTTCACCATGTCCGTTGCCTCCAGTCTAACAGCGCATAGTCCTTCCTCTTCATAACCTCTCTCCGCTTCGGGGCTGAAATGATCTCGCTCTCCCTCCTCTTCAACAAGCTCGCCGGCTTCTACGGAATACTCGCCCTCGTAACGGGTTACCGGCTGTCCTTCCTACAATTCTCGATGTATCTCTATTCGCTCGTCGCCCTCGTCGTCCTCATAATGCTTATGCCACATATTCGCAAATCGTCGCCCCTCCAATGTCTCTCCCTAGCGTACTTCTACCTCATCGACACGATCCTGAACGGAGCATACACTGCCGTCTTCGCTGGCACTTGGTTCCTCACCCTTAGCGCCGCAGCCAAGGACGCAGAGATCGACGCGCCCGGAAGCGAAACCATGAACGACACCGCAGGCTTCACAGGCTCCGACGCCTCGGGCATAACCGACGCTGGTGCCGCAGGCGGCAAGCCGAGTCTCGCG
>JPJR01002039.1:0-17864 GCA_000750675.1 Pseudogymnoascus sp. VKM F-3808 | reverse complement strand
GGGGGGCTAATTAGGGGTGGGAATAGGGGTTAGAGGGGAGGAGATCTTGTATTGTACATAGATTCTGGGGGGAGGCAATATGATGAGAGTTAGAAGATATTGGTTTCGCATGATGGGTGTGTGTGATGTGATTTGATATGATGTGGGTGAAGTAAACGTGAGGAAGGAGAGTTCGGGGTTCAGGGGTCTCAAATGGCTGCATCCTATATCTTCAGTTATGGTTGGCTGGCTTCGGTGCTTTTACCACCACCACTGCCCTATTCTTGTTCAGCCGCCACGGCAATCATGACCTACATTCTACAGATGTAATCTCGCTTATGTTATCATTTGGCAAGCTATGTTTGTAACAAGCAAGCTTTACTCGCCAAACAATTTCATGTCACGCAAGATACCCGCGATACAAGCTCGCTTGCCTCAGCCCCTATGGCGGCCAACATCAGCTCAATTTCCCGAGCACCCAGACGCTCAATGATTCCATACTTTACTGCACAGACAATTCCAGCAAGCTCATCTAAATGCGTGCAACGACATATTGTTATTGTCGAAGGAGGTCTTTGATTCGGGCCGCCGGATTAGGGCGACGACCAGCAAACAAAGAAATGGGCATTCCACGACCCTCTCAAGCTTGCCGTTCGCGGCATCCTGTTTCTCACGCAGTAATCAGCATTTCTTTATTCTCCCTTTGAGTTATCTTTCGCAGCTGTGTATTATGTCTCCCGCTTCTCGCTCTCATTTCTTCCTTCATTTCATGATCACTGATGCTGGCTTTCGACCCCTCATCTTTGCTGGTAAATCGCCTCGTTTCTAATTGGATTCTCTCATAAGCATCTACTCATTTCTCAGGTTGGAGCTTTACAGTCTAAGGACATAATCACTGATTCATTTCTATCAAAATGTCTGTTCACTCCACGTCTCCTCCCTCACCTCCTCCAGTCGATCTCGACGATTTCGAAGGAGCCGTAGATCCTGGGAGCCAATGGTCCACGCCGGACTCCCCTCAACAAACAGCTGCCACAGGGCTCGCTGGCCCTGCTGGGGCTGCAGCGACAACCACACCGGCCGGGCATTCCGGAACAGCTGCTGCCGGCGCTAAAACATCTGTCACACACCCCCCGGGCGAACAAGCAGGAGAGGGCGCTTCGCCTCCACCACCAGTCACATCGGCTCCGCCGGCAACGGATCCCCAGGTGACAACTGTGGCAGCAAGTCTGGACCCTACATTTGCCGGACCCTTTGCCTCTACCTCGGGGTCCTTCAACTCTACGAAGCGATCCGCAACCACCGAGCCTACCGACCCCTCTAACTCCTCCAAACGCCAGCGTCTCAGTCACTACCGCGGAACAGGCCCCCTCCCTGACCACACCCGCGACCCCGTCGCCACCTTTCCTCTTTCCTCCGATCCCATCATCAAGCAAACTCCCTTTGCCCCGCCCTACCAATCTATCTTCCTCCGCCAAAATCCAGACCTCGAGCACGCCCTCGCTCACGTAAACTGCAGCTATCTCACAAACCATAACGCCGCAGACCCCCTAGACCAAGATAGCCGCTCGAACACTGCCCCAACCCTCGCAGAACTCAAGGCGCACGCCCGCAGCCTCCTTCTACTGATCCGTTCCATGAGTATCAGCTCAGGCGCGACTCTGACTAACAACGCTGCCCTCCCTGGTTCAGCCCCGGATGGACAAGGTCCAGCTCCCTTGACCCAAGACTTCTACTCCAGCCTTGACGCCTTCGACTTCCTCAACGACCTCGCCTCGCCCTACCGCAACAGAGACCCCGCCGAAAATGAACCCCTGACGCATCTCCTCAACCAGCTCATCATCCGCCCCGACCTTTCTAGCAAGTCATTCGTGACAGAGGAAGTCTGCCCCTTGGCGACCGTCAAGCTCATCAGCGAAGCGAATGAACCCGCCTCCTTCCGCCCTGGTGTCAATCCACTTCCACACTCACAGATCAACCGTCTAATGGCACATGCCGACGAGGTCCTCCTCCAAATCGACGCCGCCCTCTCTTCTTCTGGCGGGCTGCTCGCTGCCTTGCCACTCGACCTACCTGACTCTGACGCTCGGCGACAGACCTTCATCGGGCAGCTCATCCACTTCATGCGTACACTTGTTGGGCGCCTCCACGTCCTCGACAGGGACTATGGACAAGCCCTTGGTTTACTAGCGGGGGAGGCGACGGTTCCAGCCGAGCTGAAACTCAACATCGAATACCCCGAGCAGATCGAGGCGCCGATGGTCTCTGCGCAGCATAAGTTTGTCCTCAACACGCCCCCAGGCACATATGAGTCTATCTGGGCTCATCTACGCGACTCCGCCGGGGACAAGGCCGTGCGGAAGTCTGGAATGGGCATACTGGATGTGGTGGTTACGACGAGGTACCGAGCATTGAGAGGCGGGAAGACGATTTTCATCACCCCTTTGCCCAAGGACCCGAGTGCGAGCGAGGTGGTTGGACGCCCGACGGTGGTTGCTTGTGCGCAGCCTGGGTTTGGGACTAGGACGAGCGAGTGGGAACGCAAGAAAGGGGCAGCTCTGAGAGAGGCAGAGGGGCTGAGGATGCGTGCTGAGATGGCAGAGGAGGAGGTAGAGAGGCTGAGAAAGGACGTTGAGGCACTTGTGCCTGAGGGGGTGTGGGCGAATGGGGAGAAAGAAGATGTGTTGACGATGTGGGCGAAAGTACAGGCAGAGAAAGACGCAATGGCGGATGAGAGGAAGCAGTTGGAGCTGTTCAAGTCAAGGTGTAGAGTACTTGAGCAGAAAAACTCGGAGATGAGTCTGGAAGTGGTGAAGGAAAAGGAGAGGCTGAAGAAGAGAAGAGGAGCGATGGAGGAAGCTCAGAGGGAAGAGATTGCGAAATTGGTGAAGAAGGTTGGGGAGATGGAGGGGTTTGAGAGTCAGGTTGTTAAGTTGCAGGCCGAGTTGGCGGAGTTGAGGTCGCGGACATGGGAATAGGTGTAAAGTGAAGGGAGGGAGGGTGAGATGGAACAGGGGCTGGCTGCGAGGAAGAATGGTGTGTCTAAAGTCAAGAGCGGGACGGGAATTGTGCTTGTGGGTGTTACTACTGCTGTTTTTACAATCATATTTTGTTTTTAGCTTGATACGGCACAAAGTAGGGACAGTAGTTTGAATGTATCTCTTTCAATGAAACCAGACTGTCTTAACTTTTATCATGGGAGTTGGTTTAGTGTGGCACAACGTAGAGGGTTAGTGCCGCCAGCGCCTCAACGTTTGATGCCCTCACCATAATCTAGGTTATCTCCCTTCATTGAATTTGTTATAAATATCCCAGAGCAGTTATTGCCAGAGCAAGATAGTTTCCCATAAAAGTTGAATATAATTATTGGCCCAAGTCTCTAATGTTAGGCTGGATAACACCGTGGATCCGCCTTGATTTTTCCTTCGCCATTACAAGTTAAGCCCGGACAACAAGCACGCCCTACACCTGTACCTGAACAGGTCTCTGCACGTCACTTACGTGCATTCCCGTGGATCTGAGTTGTGCTTTCGCCAGCATAGTCCACTATCACACAATCGCAGCCTGCGTATAAGGTTGGATCGTTACCCCAACCAGGCCAAAGGCTTGCTTTGAAGATCCCCCATACACATCCGGAAATACAGCCCTCATCCTATTTAATAAAGAGGAGGCAACTTCAATCTCCACTGTATTTGTACCATTGACGACATATGCTCCAATATCGTATTTAAGAGAGAAAGGATCGCAGGATGGCAGCTGGTGGTTATTGATCTTAATGCGAAACGATCCATTAAACTTGCTGAGTATGATGTACGCGCCCATATCGCGAGAAAGTGGAATCGAGGCTGTCCCAAGCGTGAAAGATGTCTGGTATATACCAATTCCTGAGACATCCTGAAGCTCTGGGATGCCACTCCAAGCAGTCAGCGATGTGAGTGATAGCTCATGTTTAACAATTTTAGTAGCGGTTACGTCGCCAGTGGTTCCGTTTCCATCAGCTGGTTGCCAGTCGTCCACGTTCAAGGTCCAGGTCTTCAGCTCTATGGCTGGGAAAACATTGCTTATAACCGTTTCATAAGTCTTACCGTCGTCCAGTACACTAGAATAGGACCCCGCCGTCGTAGCCCGCACCAGTAGACGAGATCTAGAGTCGTATATAAGCGACTGGGACGTAGTACTTATAGCGTGATGAGGCTTATTTGCTCTCCAAGGGACTACCGATATAAGCTGTGCTTGGCTTGGGTTGAGCGTCAAATGAATCGACAAGCGTCCGTCCGAAGTAACCTCATACAGCGGAATTGGCGACATCTTGCCTGTCCACGCATCGATAGAGACAGGCACTGATTTTGAGACTCGACAGGGCAAAGTAATGGTTTGTGACACGCCAGAGCTACTAGAATTCCCAACGAATATATAGTTATCAACGTCGCCATCTTGACGACGGATAAATACTAGATTCGAAGATGGGAACCCCACCGCAGGCTTTATACCTAGCTCTGCAATACCAGCTTCGATGTCCGCTTCAGAGGCAACGTTAACCACATTCGATAAGGCCAGCATTTTCTTGATCGCAGACTTGACGACCGCCGTGGAGCCTCTCGTCAAGCCACCAAAGCCGTATGCGCGAGCGTCTGTCCAGTTCCCAATCAAAAGAATCGGAAGCCCCGACTCAGCGTAGCCCAAGATTCTATTTACAGTCGACGCTGTCAAGGTCGGCCCAGAGTCTTTGTCAGGATCCCCTGGAATAACTAGAAGACTGTAATTGGCTGCATTAGGTGCAAAGCGTCCCTTGAAAACGGTCGCTGTCGGCAGATCGAACAGGCCGGGGTCCACATAGTTGGCACTCCAACCTAACCTTGCCCCAGTACTGGTGAAATAAGGAGCAACATAGTTGTTATCAACGGCTCCATTGCGTCTAAAGATGGCAATATCGTGCTTGGAAACGCCTTGCTGCAGAAAGAATTGCGTCCTCGCCACATAGTTTGTAAAGTCCGATGCATGCTTCCAGGCTGGCTGTCTTGGACCCCACGACTCCGAATAACCAGCTTTGCCTTTTATTGGCGTAAAGGCAGCAAATCCAGGCCATACGGCTCCGGTGGAATGTAGATATGAGAAGCCGTGAAGAACATTCTGATTAACTCCAGCTGCAAATAGCGGGTTGAGTGTGGAAAGAACCTTAGCCCATGAAGTTCCGTACGCCGACTTGGGATATGCACCCAATTCATTGGAGATGATATTCAGATTTGCCATTCCAGCGGCGCCAGCAAGAGCTCGATAATTGTCGATGGAGGTAAACCCCAGTGATTCTCCTTCCGGAATATCCAGTGACAGCGAAGCTCTCATACCGTCCAGGGGAAATGCTATAAAATTGCATTAGCGCAACTCTCGTCGATCAAATCTCCCTTTCGCATAAAGAGTAGATAAACCCACCTCCATATGGCTGGACTCTATACTTGAGACCCTTGGACGTAGCCCAGGACTTGATCGGCTTGATATGATAATCGACATACAAGTCGCTAATAGTGTCCCAATAATCATTGCGAGCACCTCGAGTCAGGTCGGCATCAGAAAATACGAACAGGTATGCGCCGCTCTTCTGTAAAATGATAGGTAAGATACTCGCAACGCTGTAACCACGCCGCTGAAGAAACTCTGCAGGATATTTAGTAGTCCAGTAGCCATTGGTGACCATTTCCAGAGAGTCTTCCATGATAGTAGCACCCCCGTTGCGTAGTTTAGCATGAATGTCGGGGCTTAAAATATCACTTTCCCAATAATCGGTCGCCGCCTGAGCACCTGACAGCGAAAAATGGTCAACCACATAAGATATTCCGTTTGTGTGCGGGCTATCTTCTGGAACTTGGCCGGTACCACGTAGCCAGGCTGAAAGCAAAAGCCATGTTGCATTATCAGGCGGTGTCCATGTGATTTGTCCGTTTGAGAAATTGGCCGTGAGGTCGATCAGGGTAGAATGGTCGATTATGACTTGACTTGCAGAGCTATTACTCGCCGAGTTGACTCTCCAGGCTTGGACATAAATGATAGTCTGATTGAAAACTCCAGACTTTGCTGTAACCAGCGGACCAGGGACTTGGCCGCTATAAGTAGTTCCGTTATTGACGAATGTCCTCCCGACAGCAATCTCCTTTGCCGCAGGGGCGTCGTCTGCGCCATATCCAGGGACGCCTAACGGCCAGGCGGGCCCGAAGCCCAGGTCGTGTTTCAAGCTTTTGGTGTTCGACTCGGTCAAAGCAGCAGTAAGGCCATCGAGCCATTTAGACCCTCCCCAGCCCTCTGTGTCTAGGTCGCCGACAACAGTCCCTTCTGTGATACTGTGGTGCACATCTTGGATCTCTATGCCGCCAAACCCAGCAGAGGCTATTTGATCGACCTCACGGCGGATTTCAGTAGGCTCAACCACTCCGTGAATCCACCACCATCTAATTTTGGGGCGATATTGATTTGTAGGATCAGCAAAATTTGTGAGTGTGCTGATCGCCGTGCTTGCAATGCCCCATGAGGCTAATGCTGAAAGATTGAGTGCCTACAGAACATTAACATATCGTCTTTCTCTGGATGCAATTCTCTCACCATCTTCGCTGAGTTAACTTCCTCGTTGAGCAACGATACCTTCGGAATGCTGTAGAATGGAAACCTACATCCTTATGTATCAGCTGTTTTGTCCTGCTCTATATATAGAGTGAAAGGACAATTCGAGATTCTCGGCGTATATACTAGCGAAGCTGAACATAATACGCAATTGCCTGGCATAAATCTTGGCTTAAAATTTATTTACTATATAAGCAAGTAAACTAAGTGGTAGGGATCGCACTATCTCTCGCTTTTGGTAACTGCAGACAACGCTCGGGCGGTCGGCGGCGAAGCGCCACTTCCGCCAATGAAAGCCTCATCACACGTCAATTTTAGCATCGCTTGGTTCTTCCCCGCAAATATAGTGCTTCCCCGCAAATGAACTAGCTGTTTCTACCCCACTTAACTTTTACGTGGATCTTCGCTGCTTATTCAACCGAATTAGTTTTGTGACCTGAGCTGGAAAAACGTGATGTTTGTTGCAGTGGTGAAGCTGTGTAATATGGTTACAGTGGGAACTTGGCGAGCTTTACACCCAACAGATCTTTTGAGCGTATATGATTGCAAGGATAACCAGGTAATAGCGAATATTATTTTATAAAGCGTATCATACATACTGGTTGCACACGAGCGGCTCTACCGTCAAACCCTGCTCATACTCCTTTGCATGGTACCAAGACTGCCTTCGCTTGAATGCGATAATCGCCGCCCCTTTAGCGGCCGTAGTTAAATCTGTCGTCTTGCCTCCATAGATCCGAACCCCATCACCGACAGTGAGCTTAGCTGCGCGTCTAAGCAGGGCCCCATCAAACTGGTCTGTCACGATGACAACCGCATCGATTTCCTGCTGCGGTCCGGTGTCCGACGACCCGCTATAGTGTTCATCTATGACCTCCACTGTAAAGTATTAGTAGAAGATTTAGAGAATGGGTGGGACGGGATAGTGAGGCTGACTTCTGGCAACCCTTAGGACTGTATTAAGAGTGCTGCTTAATCTCCCCACGTAGTGGTCCTCGGCGGCTCTCACATCCTCCCATTCCAGAACGACTGATGGGACGGAGCTGGGCTCTAAATCGTCAATGAAGGCTCACTAATTATCTATGTTGTCTGCGCAGTGCGACTGTTAGTACTTCGTATATTGGGTGGGTCTGTAGATACGCGGCCCTTTAATATAGTGAGGGCTTGCAAGTGATCAGTATGGGCGGAACCAAGTAAGATTAGATGCCTACAGCTCAAATAAACTAGCCAGCTGGGGGTGGGCACGGGCCCTGGATTACAATCAAGGCATTGTTGCGTACATAGACCCACGTTTGTGCACTCGCGTTTGTAAAAACAGCCTTGGACCCGCACGGGCCAGTTATTAATACTTTTTACCTCCCACTGTAGTTGACCTTATACACCATTAATCGACGGCAGAATCTCTCTTTATTAATATCTATAAACTTATTTGGGCTCTTGAGAGTTTCCCTCACTGTCGATTTACTTGTATTTAACCACACCTACTACTCAACGCAGTTATGCCTACGCCACAGCAGAGAGAGTTGCTTCACCTCTTTGATAACTCGATATGTCCCGACCCCAATGTCTTCGTTTTTATAGGCTTCACCATCTTCACTCTGCTATGGATACTTTTCCAGTCGATCGTAGCGTCGCAACCTCGGTCCTCTCCCACCTTTCGAAGTGTAGTCGCTACCGTCTTCCTCGCTACTACTTACACCGCGGCCCTCGTGATACAGCTTCTAGACGGCTGTTGGTTTGCGGTTCTTTACGGATGGTGGCTGTCAAAGATCGCCCAAGAAGGATGGTTCTCTCAAGGAGCATGGGGATTAGTAGAATGGATAGTGACCCAGCTTATTCTTTGTGTCCTGTTTGTTTTCTTGGTGGCTGTCTTTTTCCTTTGGGTCGTCACGATTCTGAGGACTCTGAAACAGCTGATGCTTCTGTGGAGTCGGGGGGTTGGACGTGTGTCGGAAGTCATTGTTAGCAGCGAGACAGTATCAGCACCAGGGGATTTAAAGTGAGGAGTAGCGGCAGGCGCAGACCCTGATTCCGCGCTAAGTCTATCGGCACCATTGAGGCTATTAATCTGTGTTACATAAGGGTTTGAATGGTAGAGCAGACGGGATGCCCAAACTTTTAAGTCGATGATAATGATGATAACATGTGGCAGATCCTCCCATATGTCACCTTTAACCATCCGTTGCGATACTACGCTATGGCGGAGAGCGACATCTTGAGGCGCTGGCGGCGTATTCTTGGCACACATCCAACAAAAGTCCCAACATAATCCACACCATACACTATGAACAACGACAACTATTTCCATGGCGACCGAACAATACCAACACCCTCTCTCGGCCCTCTCCTTCTCCCCCATCCACCCCAATAATTCCAACATACTCCTCTACACACCACGGCCCCCAACCTCCACCACCCAGTTGTTAGAGTCGCCAAAGCTTATCATCCTTACCGCCTGGCTTGGAGGCTCAACGTCTGCCCGCATCGCTGTCTACTGCCGCGGATACCAATCCCTCTACCCAAACACACCCATTCTTCTCATTCGCACCGTGCTGGCCGACATTACCACCAAATCCTTTGCCACCGTCCAACACCAACTAGAGCCTGCACGCGACTACCTGCTATCTGTCTTTCCCCCTCACCCAACTTCTTCTCTATCGCCTCTTCCAAACGACGGACGACCCAAGCCCGCAAATGGAGCTCTCCTCCACATCTTCTCTCACGGCGGATGCAACTCCGCCCTTCAGTTAAGCCGCTTGTTGCATAGCAGCACCCCCAATGACCCCTCTCCATTAACCACACCCCGACCGTTCCCCATCCCACTAATCGGACTTATCTTGGACTCCTGCCCAGGATCCACCTCTTTCACCAAAGCCTACGCCGCAGCAGCATACTCGCTCCCTGCAACCCAGCCCGCCAACCTACTTGGCAAGACCTTGCTATTCCCACTTATCGGCACGCTTTCCTCGCTGCAAGCACTGGGTGTTGTTAGTTCCATAGACGATCTGCGGCGAGAATTGAATGACATTGACACATTTGGAAGCATACCGAGGCTGTATTTGCATTCAGCTGGAGATGAGGTAGTGGGGGTCGAAGACGTGGCGTCACACGCCAAGGAGATCACGGAGAAAGGAGTGAGCGTGCGGAGGGAGGTCTGGAGTCGTGCGGCTCATTGTGCATTGCCAGTTGAAGATACGGAGAGGTACTGGAGGGTGTTGGCGGAGTTTGCGGCGAGTGCAGGTAGTGGATATGGAGCTCATGGACAAAAGAGAGATGCGAAACTGTGATTCATATGTGAGGAAGCATTTCTACGAAACCTTTATAGAGTGTATTACAAAGATCCGGACAGCTTGAACAGTTTATAATAATTATTATTCTCTACCATTCAATCACCTCTGTGATTTGCCTCGTTTGATCGTACTCGTCTCTTAGCCGGCTGTATACCAGAGTCGCCCTCCGCTCGGTGAGATGAAAAACCAGTGATACGTTCGATATTCGAGCCCATTCTTGGACATCGTCGCAACTTGTTAAGCTCTGTAATCCGGCTTCTTCAATATCCATAACTCTTTGAGCAGCTTCGTATGTCGCAAAAGAATTCCATCTCCCTTCAGTACGATCATATTTTCGAAGAACTGAGATTGCTCTCCTCCGAATGATGGGATCTCTACAACGACAGGAGACCTGAATAACGGCAGAGTTAGTATTTTCTAGAAGTATGGTTTTACCTAATAAGACTCGAGGGATCTTCGATTGGGGAAATATATGGGGAAAAAAGTGCTTACCGCAAATAAGGGTCTGATAAGAGCCATATCCATGCAAAAGGCAGGTCTTCCTGCGGTTGGTTTTTGATCTGCCTCAACAATATCCTCTGCTAAGGAGACAATTTTCTGAAACATAGGGCAGAAGACGTCCCATTTCATTTCGTCATTGTCGACTGCCGCTTTTGTAAGAATCATCGCCGTAATCCCGAGCTCCTTTAAGATGTGTAAGACAGCTGTGCCCTTTCTTTTTCTATCCGTCAGATTCTCACCGTGGATATTCAAGTAGGCGTCATATGCGGAAGACCATCTCGCTAGAATGCCAAAGGATTTCTTCTGCCAGACCGTAGCTGGAGGAACCGCGGGAAGTTTTTCGCTCATAGGATCCCATAAATCGCTTGTAGAGTCGGAAGCCACATGCCAGTGAGATACAAGGATTTCTCTCGTCTCCGATAAACTAGAGAATATGCCTGGGATCTCTACTTCCTTGGCGTAGTTTGCCGTTGGCTCTTTCACACCCCCTTTTTGCCCAGGAACCATCTACCTCAGTCAGTAAAATGAATATGTGCAAAGCAAGAAGTCTTACCTGGGATACTTGAAAATCAAGACGCACGAACATGTCTTGTAACATATCTATGGATATATACGGTAATTTAGACACTTTGAGAACATCGTGTTGATGATGACGGGTTTCCTCGTCGTAATTAACCTCACACAAGATCTTTATGCCGCTTTGGACGTGCGTGATGGCGGAGCCGTATCTGCTTAACATTGTCTATCGGAAATAAGCAGATGTAAACCTTAGATGTGTGAGGAACTTACCTCGAGGCATGCAAACAAAACAGAGCAGATGAGGTACACGTCGATTGATTGCTGACCTTCGTGTGAGGGAGCCTCAAGGAGGGTATTAATTGACTGGCTATAGTTCTTCGAAGCAAAGTTATCAGCCCATTCATTGGCTTGGCTTTGCTTAATAAAGCTATTGTCTTGCTTAGATCTTACGTGCAATGACCCTATAGCCACGATTGCATGTCGGATTGCGCGTTCATGAAGCGCTGCTTGGAGTAGGAGCCTCTCCCAGAAATCATTCCCGAAGAATCTTGACAACTGAGGAGCAGTTTCCTGTTGGAAGAAGTAAAACGACCCGCGTTCTTTCTCAGTTCCGAGAAATCCAATAGACAGCGATGGGCTCAATGCGCCTAAAAGCACACTTGGGTGATCGAGAGATGCTTCCATATTTTGCCCGTAGCCATCACATTTTCTACCCGTAGATATACACGGATAGCAAGATGGGATTGCCTCATCGCATTTCACTCGCCGTACTACACAAAAGATTAGAATGGTCCAAATAGTTCAACATCAGTGTGCTAAATCCAACCTCTGCCATACTGTTAGCAAACCACGGTACGACCCAGCTACCGGAGAGCAATGGACAGGGCCTATTATAGGCGTACATACTTGCATGTGTAGCACCCAGTTCGGGATTTAGGTCGATAGGCCCGTTTTCTCTCGCCAGGAGCGACACGGGGCATTTCGGCAAAAGTGTCCTGTCCGGTAGTCGCGGGACATTCGCAATTCCAGGCGAATGGGGAGGCTTTGTGACATGAGTTAAATGGCGTTCCGTTAACGCAATACAGCGGCTGGCATCGCTAAGTTGGGATTAAGGTGGGGGGTGGGAGGAAGTTGGAGGCAATTGAAACTTAATTATCTTTGTGTTGGAACTAATTACGCTGATGCAACTTACGCGGCCCCGAGATTTGAAGCTAGTGGTCTTTTGTCAGCACTACCCGCTCTATCCTACACTATAGTAGTAAGCCCGCCCTCATTTTATTTTATTCTTTGAAAACGAGGCTTGCTGTTTCGGCTCTTATTAATTGGTATATGTGCAATCGTTTCCTATGAAGTAGAAAGTGATGCGGTGGTGACATCACAGCTGTGGTGGAGGTGAGAGGCGGTAGTGAGAGCCAAGGTGTGAGAGCGACGACAGGAAACGTCGCGACATTGAGAGAGTGGCGGCAAGATACGATTTCGCAATCTAACTTGTGGCTTCCAGCTGGTTTCTGGTTTTCCAACAAGCATCGTCGCCGCCTTGAGCGAGCTCTCCGTCGAGATCTATGTTTTTACCACGAAACAATTCACAATTGAGAAAATCAACTCCGCATATTGGTAATCCACTCAAAATTCTTCCTATAACGGATATCCTCTACCAAAATATAACTTTCTATCCATAAAAACCCATCTAGAAACGTCTTATTCGAACAGATACCCGCATCCTCGAGCTTCACAGTACCAACTAGCTGCCATCACTTCATCCGCGCCACTGACATATATTCAATACCGCCATTCCAAACTCTCGCTATATCCATCGTATTTGAAATATTCCGTAATGGATCACTCCCTGGTTTGAGTAGAAGTAAATCTGCCCTATATCCCTCTCTGATAGACCCTCGCCCTATCAAATTATGCCAAATACTAGGCACTACGGTCGCGGCTCTGAGTGCTTCCACCTCACTCATACCTGCTTCTGTTAGATATTGCAGTTCCCGATGCAGAGTAATCCCAATTAAATCATCTTTGAGAAAACTTCCAGCTAAGTCGATTGCATCAGTTCCTGCGAGAAGCGGAACGCCAGCACGCATCAGCCGTTGTACGCTAGTCACCCCAGCTTCGTATGTCAAGTCTATTCCGCCAGAAACGATTTTTTCGATAGTCGAATTCGACGTGGCAATCTTCCCGATATTCAATGTCGGCGTTACATATTGCGCCTGTCGTTTTATGCGTTGTGCCATTTCCTCAGTAAGCGGGGTATCGAAAGGCACATGTTGTAGACCATCGGTCTTAGAGCGGATTGCAACTTCATATGAGTCGTAATCCTGGGCATGGGTCATGGTGACCTTACCCAGCTTATGTGCCGAACTGACGAGCGCGTCGTGGATAGCCTGGTTGAATCCGTCTGCTTCCGAAATTATCTTCAAATATTCAGACCCATTTCCGAAGACATTAGCCACAAACTGTGGCGCTTGGGATGGTGAATACACGTAGCCCCTTGATTGGAATACTTTTGCATGCGTGCTGTTTGGTGCTACGGCCCCTTCCCCGGCAGTGAAAAAGGATGTCAATCCGACTTGGTCGCGGAGCGCAGAGCATAATGTGTAGTTTGAGCAGCCCATGTTCATGGCGGTCGTTATGCCATAGCTGCTCAAGGTCTCAAGGCTAGCCAACGAAGTGATGTGAATGTGACTATCAATCAACCCAGGGAGCAGAACACCTCCCTCCCCATCGATGGCGTTCTGTACGTCGCGGGGATCAAAGGTTATACTATCCCCATCAATAACCACAGTACTGGGCTCGCGGATTTGCCAGCCGTCGAAGACACGGACATTCGTGAGGGCTGTTTTGCCAGTTGGTGGCGTATTCTGGTTTCGGGCTCGAAGTAACTTCAGCTGTGTTTCGATGTGGGAGGCGTCTATTTCATGTTGATGCCCAGAGAGACAACCATAGGCTGATGAACATATCAGAGCTGTAAATAACAGGTAAATGATTGACTGCATGATAAAATGTACTAGCTTGATGCCCAAACTTATTATTCAGATATGCGAGCTTGCCCATTATATAGAGCCTTCATAACCTTTATAGCAAGCAGGACAGATTCTTGTGCTCGTACGACATGCTACACAGCACGGAACAACGGAAACTACTATTTCCCGATGTATTATATTTAAAATACATCGGGGCTTTAGTAGTTTCCGTCCTATTAATTGTTGATGCTAATAACAATGAGAATCATACGAAACAAGAATCTGTACTTGGACTAACTTGGACTAGTAAAATTCTAGCGCTGGCTTCGCCGCCTTTTAAGCTTAAGTGGGGACGTCGGTGGATTTATCAAACAGCTCCAATTGGCTGCTTCGTACGTACATCCCTGCAATTCAACATACGCGTTTCTCCAGGAAGACGGAAATAACCTCTTCTCCTTTCTCTTTCCTTTACTGTCTTCAACCTTTTACAAATCCAAATAAAAATGAAAATGACGTAATAAATAAGCAGTAATTAGCAGGCATTTGTCAGGATTCAAAATAGTAGTCTGGAAGCCGCGTAAACCATGATGCTTTCGGCATAAAATTACCCTTCAACGCCGTTATAAAATACGTGACAATGGCCCTCCAAAATCAGTAGCCCAGTACCAATTTGTAGATTCACTAAACTACATCGATCTTTGAAAATGCCTGCAGCTTGCCCTGGTAAAGAACTACTCACAACTCATCGAGGATTAAGCTTACCGTTCTTTAGCCCTCGCAGATCTAGATCGTACAAACTGGGCATTCTGTCCCTCAACCCCTCCCGCAATTGTGTTTACAGTTTTGTTTGCTCTTACTACTTTTGTACATCTTTCGCAAGCCATATTCTACAAAAAGGCATACTGTTGGGTAATAGTTGGGTCTGCGCTTATTCAAACGGTCAACTATGTTTGCCGGATCATTAGCATCGAAAATCCCAACATTCTAGGTCCATACGCAGCTTGGTTTATATTGATGCTGGCAAGTCGTTATTTTTCTACTATCTACAGAACCAAGCGCTAACTCCAGATAGATCGCACCGCTCTTTACAAATGCCTTTGTTTACATGGTGATGGGTGAGTTCATTGGCTCTTAATATCAGAATTCGATACGACCTTGATGAGAGGCGTGGCATTGTGATTTTAGGGAGTTTGGCAGCTTTCTGGCTCGTGAGAAGTGAATCAGAATCCCTGCTAATTTACGGTCTAGGAAGGATGATCTGGGATTATATTCCTGATGCGAAACTTTATCGAATCACTGCTTGGAGATTTTCGGCATACTTTGTGATTTTTGATATCATGTAAGAATATATCGGGGAGCTTTTTGGTGGGGTTAACATTGACCTCGATTCAGCGCCCTTATTATTCAGGTTGCTGGAGCATCCTCAAGTGCTGGCAATAGAAGGCCAAATCAGGAAGTCATCAACGGTGAGTTATACTTAAGTTAGTGGAGATAATAGCTAACGTCCCTTCAGCAATTCACATTTACATGGGTGGTGTTGGATTTCAGCAGCTCTGCATTCTTGTATTCTTGTCCTTCGCCGTGCAATTTCACCGGACAATCCTTAGTCAAATTCGAGAAGACGTGAAGGGAGCATCAAGTGCACTGCCATTATTATATGCGATATACGCAGTTCTAGCCCTTATCACGGTACGTCAGCCAATGCCCTTACATACTAGCCGGACGTCTAACGTTTTGTGAAAGATGAGAATTGTATTCCGTCTCTGCGAATACGCCCAGGGATTTCACAGCAACATTCCTACCCACGAGGCATACCAATACTGTTTGGACTCTGTCCCAATGCTGTGTAGCCTCGTCATACTCAACGTCATCCATCCAGGCCGTATCATGCCTGGAAAAGAAAGTGATCTTCCAAGTCGCAAGGAGAGAAAAATAGGGGGCATTCACACCAAATTTGAAAGGATCAGCAGGGGATCTGAGTTGACGGCATAGGGAAAGCATATATAGTAGAGTAATGTAGTTGAAATTTCATACTTCATAGAGAATTTAGTAATTAGTTTACCACGATCTACAATCTCATCGGACCAGCAAGGGATCTCAAAATTTTGCACCCTTCCATCGTGTTCCTCGGCACAGTTTCCATGAGGGAGCTATTCGTTTCCAATTTCAATTGCTGGCCGGTTCCCATTCCCCATGGTTCCCATATTGGTGCAGTGACAGCTTTGTGGCGATTCGGGTCAAGGGAACGGACAAAACTGATATAGTAATGCATCGTGACCGGGACTATAGGCGCGTTGACACCTACGTAGGAATCTGGATACCCTCCAGCGTATCCTGGCCCAAAAATTGCGTTTGTATCAAAGGCATGAGGCACCCCAAGCCCAGCCGCAATTTCGGGGGGGTCTTGCATATTAAATCTGTATCTCCAGACCTTCCATGGGGAGTAAGAACTCGAAAGGGATAAGGCGACCTCATATCCTGGACATGAAAAGGTGGCGTCCCCGTAAGCCGCTGCGACCGATGGAAACCAAGCCTGCTTCGTAGGCAAAGGCGACCTCAAAGGGTAGGCATCAACCAAGACCTCAATATCGCCTTCGGTTAGATTGGGATAATTGTTTTTCAAGAAAAGCGAAAAGTCTGCGGGACTAGCAGCATCGTTAGCATAGGCGGTGCCTTCGTCGTTACAATTGGTGACGAGCATTGGAACTTTGATGAACCGGCCTCTTTCGAATTGCTGGTGCAGCGAACCTGGCACAAGGCTCCCATCAATAACTGGCACCCAGGTCCAGCCAGGCAAGGGATCCTGAGAACGTGCACCTGGGTAGGCGTGGACAACATTCGCGGATGCGATAGTAGAGAGATTGGCCGAGCGTAAGCAGTCCATTGGTCTCGAACTGTCTGAACAGCCAGTGTCATTTAGAAAACGATTGAACTGCCACTCCCTCTCAGAAAGTGTGGTAAGGGGTGGCCAAAATACGGACTGGATAGCAGCACCAATGAATAGATGATCATTTCTGCCCCCGTAAGCTGCAAGGTGATGAGTTATTGATCCGGCTCCGGCGGATGTGCCATGAAGGACAACATGGCGTGGATCTCCTCCGAACTAAGGCCAGTCATACTATTAGCCTCTATATCGAAACATTTGACTATAGACAAAATGATAATAGGAGTTAACTACCTGCTTAATATGTTTCTGAACCCATTGCAATAGCTTCCTTTGGTCCAATAGGCCGGCATTAAGATCTCCGTCCTGTCTAATTTGCTCTCCCGCAAGAAAACCAAGCGCCCCGACGCGGTAGTTAAAGTTTACGTGCACGATATTAGACTGAGATTGCCGGACAATATTTGTCCCATTGTAATTGTTGTTGCTGTTTTGCGCATAGCCACCGCCTGGGATGTAGACCCAAACAGGGAGTTTAGAATCCCTCGTGGCATTGGACGGCGTAAAGACATTGACAAATAAGCAGTCTTCGCCACGAGATTCAGATGGAGTCTGCGCAACGCCAATACACAATGGGCCAAACTAGAGTAAACAAGTCAGCCAATTCTCGCTCTAGGAAATATTTCTCGCTTTGCTCACGCTGGAAGCTTTTTGGGGGCCATCAAGTGGAAGTGGATCTTGGGGGGCTCGGAATCGAAGATTGCCCAGTGGTGGCTGGGCATAACGCATGCCTAAATATTGGTCTACCCCAGCATCAAGCCTTGATCCTTGGTATTGGGCGTACCCCAAGTCAACAAGCGGCGTGGCTAATGTCTTTTGCACTTCTAGAGATCCATATGCTACAGTGACGGCCGTCAGACCAAGGAGATAAAAACGCTGCATAATTGGAAAGAATAAATCAAAGTCTCATATAAGTATCGATATTTGCTAGGTATTATTTTGGTGACGTCTATCTCGACTTGATTCCAGATATGATCGTGGCTTCTGCGATGAGCGGGGAATGTCTTACATATAGAGTCTAACTCCGCGATACCCGGTTCCTTCTTGACGACGATCATT
>JPJR01002037.1:0-12145 GCA_000750675.1 Pseudogymnoascus sp. VKM F-3808 | reverse complement strand
CCCCCCATCTTTCCCCCATCCCACCCCACACACACAACCCTAAGCCCAAGCTCCACACCGGAACCCGGCGCCCCTCCACCCGCACCCCCCAAGCCCTCAATTGGAGCAAGCCCACGAATCGACGACTGGTCTCCTGACCCCCTACCACTACCGCTAAAACTAAGTTAACTCACAATCCGTACAGTAGTACGTCGTGTATGTGCTGTGACGATGCATTGTTGTCCTGCATTGAGTGATGTGAAGGCTTCTATTGGTGAGAGGGTGGGAGAGTGTTGTAAGTGTGCAGTAGGCTGGCGTGGCTGGGAGGGGAGGGGGTGGATTGGCTTGTGTGTGTTAACTAACTGCTAACAAGACTAACTGGGCAAAGATGCGATGGGAAAGGCGTATTGCCTTGCCTATCCACAACAAGATCGAAACATCCACGTGATACCCGCATCGCTCGGCAGTCGTTAGGCGGTCGATCGGGACGCTGCCGTAGGGGAACCATAGCCCCCTACAATAGACTGTAGGGATATTGTAGGGGACTATTGGGGGAGGTGCAGCTAAATGCCCTGTAAAGAGGGGAAGTGCCGCGCCGATCCCCTCACATGGGGAATGAGGAGGTTCGAGGGTGTTCCATGGCGGCGATCGGGGTGAAGGTGGCGAATATTGTTTGTGGAGATGATGGGGATGATGGATGGTTAGTTTGTGAAAAGGGGGGCGGGGAGGGCGGGGAGCTGGGGATTGCGAGGTCAGGATGGGATTACGGATGGTGATTGGAATGGGGGTGTGATGGGATTTGCGATTGGAATATGATGGGCATTGGAATTCGATCAGGACGGGATTGAGAATCTGATGCAGGAATTTGATAATTTATTGGTAGATGACGGAAGCCAACCCGCTATTCATCATAGCCGCTCCCCATAGCTAGGAGGGTGGCATTCAACGATACTTACAGTCCACCAACTGAATAAATATTACATACGACCATTAACTCAAGAGAAATTGGGCATCCCGTCCGCTCTGCCATACACAAGCTAGTAATCTGCTTGCTCTTTACTCTCAATCTTCCTAATAGGCAAAGTGTGAAATATGAGCGTCGTCGCCTTGAATTTTTTTATGCTCTCACTGTAGGTCTCATATTAAGACGTGATGGACGCGATGCACCACGACCTTAGATAAGGACAAAGGACAAAGGACAAGGTCGAGATTGTGGAGAAATATTGTTCTTCCTTTATTATGTCTAACTAAAGAGTGTATATAGGTCATTTTAGCTACATAGTAACGTAGCAGTATCTCATCTAGATGAAAATCTATAAAATAGACTGTCTTCTCACTTCTCCTCCTTCCTGCTGCCTAATAGAACTGAATGGGACTATCACCACAGTAGAAGGTTTAACTAAGGGGTAATCTTCCGGCAGGTAGCCGAGCGAATCCATCCAACCTGAGTATTCGTACAGCCCCAAGTCTCATGTGAATGGATTCCCATATTCTGGCCATTGCCCTGGCACCCATATGAATCATACACCCTACATTCGACCGGAGTTTTAAGTTCAGTCGTACTCAGGCCCATGGACCAGGAATCGGGAAGGTCGACGCAGTCACCGTAGGATAGCTCGCCAAAGCTTTTCTGTGCGTTGCACCCGCAGTTGTCGCAGTTGTATGCGTAGACTGCCGTGTCGGCGAGGGCGGGGGCTATGGAGAGGCCCAGGGAGAGCACGGCGTAGAATATCTTCATGGTTGGTGTTGTGGCTGCTGGAGTAATGTGGTTCTGGACTATGATGCTGTTAGATTTATTTTGCTAGATGGGCAGTGCTTAGGTAGTACCGTGTGGTTTCGTTTTATAACTACTCTGTAGGAAGCTATACTTGTGATGTGTGAAGCTTGGGACTGTTAACACTGGGGATAAGAAGCTGGTATTTATCATAACTACTCGTAGTATCACAACCGCTGCTGAAAGACTACAACCGGTCTACTCAGTAATAGTAAACTACCAATACTCCACACGTAATCATTATACAGATTACCGGAATACCCTGAGCCTACTCTACCCTCAGTCGTTAGTTGGGTATGTTTGAAATACGGGGTCGTATCTAGAGTAGCTGACGGATTCCCGAATCCCGACTACAATACGAGTACCCGAACCCCGACTGTATACCCGTACCCTACAGAGACTGTGTTACAGCGCCTCATGTCTAAGAATTATATTCATAGCAGTCTAATTGCTTACCTACGTCGCGCGACTTCAAAGCGGTACTCCTCACCTACCAGAACGAGACGGGTAATAGTCGCGGCGCCTATGGGTTTCGGCTCAGTGCGTGTTTCCACTCTCTGCGGCCCGCATGTGCTAGCATTCCTAGCGGAGCGCTAGCCTAATGCTTATATTCGCTCATTTCAATATTGCTCTTGTACGCTACTAAACAGCCTCAGTGATATGGGCGAAATTATGAATACAGATGTGCTGTTTCAGCGCCATCCGCACCCATGGCTTGATTCGACGCTTGCGAATCATCTCAAATGGTCTCATTGCTTTATTCACGGAGGCTAACATAATTACTTGGATTTCTATTATTGCTTACAGAGAAGTCAAAAACGCGGGTCTATATTGCCGGTCTTGAACTAAAAGTCAGCACAAAGTTTGCAATAAGAGGAGGTGGACGTTAGGTGAGATACAACCACTGTACTTGTAAATGAGTCTGAGTTGTGGCGAACTGTGGCGGCAGCCATAGCACCACGGCTCCTATTACTGAAAATAGCTGTAGCTTCTGTCCTTTCATAAGATATCATGAAGCAATTAGCAACACCTTCAAGCCGCGAAGCGAAACATAACTGCCCCCCCCCTAATTCCATTTTCCTTCAACGGACCAACATTCGCTCTTCCCACTTCAATGAACCCGGACTTTCCATAGAAACCTTCGTTACCATCAGCACTAATGACTGACACACAAACGTTCTCTTTATTCGCTTCATCTATACCCCACTTTACAAGTTCCTTCCCAGTTCCCTGCCCCTGGAAGTCAGGATGCGTAGCTAGCATGTCTAAATACCAATTTTGCTGCCTCGATCCAGACCAAAGATTGGAGAAAAATGGGAAGCTCTCTTGTAAAACAAAAGCTTTTGTTGGATCTGCCGCTCTATTCGGCCATATATAGCTCGAAACTTGACTGCTGTACGAAACCATTTTACACATGATTTTATCTACCAGTGATGTGATCAGCTTTCTGCTTATCAAATTTTCCCTCAAGTACCCATACTCATGTAGAATTAAATCAGAAGGTAGGAGGCAAACAGAAATGTCCAAGGTCATCATGACACTTGCTTCCTTACTGGAGTTCAGATAATTACTCCACGACGTGGAATCAATAGTGGAGGCGCCTTGCCGCTCCCACTCCGCAACAGCTATGACCTTCCCAGAAAGTTTATCGAGGCCGACAAGAAAGTGATGATTGGAATCATACCAATGGCTCAAGAATTTCCTCTCAAAAAACAGTATAAAGTCTTCCGGATACTCCTTTCGATGTGGGTGCATAAGTACGCCAAAGAGTTCTTCATTCATAAACGCTGCAGCTGTGACCTCAGCCATGGCTCGGAGGTCACTTCGCCTCGCTTTTCTTATAGTCATTTTGCTGAGATAGTGGGTTTGGAAGGATAGTTGGAAAGGCTATAGTTCTCTGAAAGGAACTTGTGACTAAATTTAAGTGCCGCTACTTCCGGGCACGGACCAGATTCAACAACCAAAGGACCATTGATCAGCTGATCCTGATAGGTAAAGATTGAGGCAGAAAGACGAACGTTGTAGAAAGTACTCTGTGGCCACGGAATGAAAAAGGGGTCGGGAATTTGGCTTCGGCGGATGAAAATGCTCTGTGGAGGTTCAAGAAATGTGACAATAGGGTATATGAAAGGGTGGGAAGTATGCCGCTTCACTAATTTCTCTATTCGTAGCTCGTTGGTATCCTCAACTTCCTACATAACTACAAATTGTACTCAAGAAATAAAAATGGGGCTGACGTTAAACCGTCGCTTTATTTTCATCCTGTGCTCTCATTATCTTCGTAGCTGATCCGATAATCAACTGTTCTCCGAATGATAAAATCCTGTGACCCGTCGTTGGAAGCTCGATTCACGCTGTGGACACTTGTAGAGGCTATGTTATTTTGACCGTGACGATCACTGCCACGACCACGACCACGACCACCTGTTACTGTTGTTTCCTGTGGCCGAGACACACTTATTTTGTTCAAGGGGTAGCTGCCCTCCCGGAGGGCATTGCGTCCATCACTGCGTACACCACTTCGTTCGTCGCTGATAGCGTACGATCCCAACTTGGTGTTGAGTGTTGCTCCTAGGTACCCTGACCCCAAATATACTACGAACGATTTAAGGCATGGAATTGTTGCCGATATAAGACTCCAACCCAGTTGGATGGACATTATGACACTGGGTGTGATCTGATCGAACGTGGCATTTGTTGATGTGATGGATGATTCAACATACTGAACGTGAACAATAGCGAGCACGATAAGTCTGGGGACCAACTATTAGCAATTGCATTTTCACACTGGGAACGCTTTAGACTTACGGCAATCTAAATGCAAAACCCAGCACGACTGTGAATTTCTTCCAAAAAAGCATCTGCAGATTGAAAACAAGTCCAAAAACCAAAGCCAGGATAGCAACTTCCAAAATCACGTCAAAGGCAGATATAATCTGCCAGCGAAGTAACTGTTTGTTTGTTTGTTAGCTCTCCAAACCCCCCTTAGACGCAGAATTCGCAAACTCACCATGTTTGTAATCCAAGGCTTAGCCAGATTACACCTTAGAGCAAGAGCAGCAAATACACCTCCAATACCCCAAGCAACACAAAGTGCACTTGCAACAGTGCAGAGCTTCACATATTTCACATGTGGAGTCAATCGGGCCACGAAATAGACAACAGATAGTTTCGATATTGCAAGCGCAACGATAAAGAGAATATCTGCAGCGTATCCGTTCTGATTGTGCAAGTCAGTACAGTTCGGCACTGAGTATAGATGTCCATTTAAATTTCCTTTTGAATAGTAATAATGTTTCCAGTACTAAGTAGTTCAATTGATGTGCCGTAACCCGAATTCAATTGAGCATACACAACCATGACATGGACAAAGCCAAAAACCTAAACATGATAAATCAGCTGCGAACTTCTTCCAGAGAAGAGGTTGTCGCAAAATAGGGTGCATGGCCAAACATACGGTTGCTACTAGTAAGGATGTCGCATCTTTAGTAAAGTGTCGATAAGAAAGGTACATTCTGAGAATACAGCTGAGCGAAAAGTATGTCAAACTCAACGAAGAGGTGATCCAGAGAATTCCACCATGATGATTGCTGTCCACAGTAGAGAAGCGGTTTTGTGAGACCTCCGTCGAAAAGCTCGACATTATTAATGACTACACGATTCGTGGGCGAGCGTGGGAGACAGGAACACTCATATATCTATCTACTTTGACACAGAGGATCATCACTCCAGGATCACTCCTACCATGAAATCGATCATGAACCATGAAGCAAGAAATACACAACAATAACTTGGTCCATGCGAGTGAATCAAACATGCAGGTGAATCAGTTGGTACCACACAAACGTAGCGTGGTGGTACCAACTGATTCACCTGCACGTTTGATTCACTTGCATATGAGTCGATGTAATTTTACTATGAGGCTACGGAGCTAAAGAAGATAATGTTGGAATTATATCATCCATCGAGTAGTCCCATGAGGCAACTCGAAGGACGATCTTGTTGGTCGATGCAGCCAGTCATCGTACTGTACAGTAGAAGGGGTCCCAGCGTTGTTGGCGCTAGCGCTAGGGTGACACACCCGCGCAATCGCAGCGCTATGCCGAGATCCCCGCCGTTTTCGAGTCCATGCTTGTTGCTGGCATCAAGCCAGTTGCGGACTCCTACAACGCGCTTCTCGACGCTGCCATTCACCTCCCGGCCGAAAGGATCCAGGTGGTGCCCAAGGCGCTCGATGTCTACTCGGACATGCTTCGCCCGCCCATCGTAGATGGGGGAAGGAAGGGGTGTGGAGTGGGAAAAGAGAGTGAAAGGGCGGGCCGCACCGTTGATAGATTGGAGGCTGCTCCACGCTCGACATCTGCCAAGCTGCCAAAGTCCCTGTAGAAGAGACTGGGCTGTAGATGCTCCAATAACTTTCACACGTATCTGCAAGAAACTAGAGTACTCGCACGTACTCATGTATCTCCAACGATTGGTTAAGGCTTCCTTAATTGAAATCCAACATAAAGCAATCTCACGGATAATTGTAGTAGTTGCATAATCCTGCCTGCATTAATCCTAGAAGCTTTTCCTGGGAGCCTATCCTGGAAGCTTTGTCTCGGCTAGATTCCTAACTCCGGGCCTTCTCGTTGTTCTTTCCTTCTTCCTACTCCCCTTTCTTCTCTTCCAACATCTCGTTCATTCTTGGACAGTTATAGAATGGAGGACTACAACGGCAAGGACCTTGCACAGTCTGCAAGTATGACTTATTCACCGGAGGCTGATAGCGATGTCGTTGAACAGAACGGTAGCAACGATGGCGGCGAAAGCGCACTCCCAATCGGCGAAAACAGAATCATCTCTGAAAAGGTTGGCACGAGAAAAGATCAATTAGACATGATGCGAATGGGTAAAAAACCAGAGCTTAGGGTTTGTTAGCATTCTGGATATAAAGGCCTCAAAGCTAATAGAAAGTAGCGTAACTTCGGGTTCTTGTCCATGCTCGGATTTACTTGCATCTTGATGAGCACCTGGGAGACTCAATTGACGTGAGTATTGACATCAACTTGAGCTTGAGAGATACTGATCTGGTTTTCCGATAGTGCGAGCACATTTGGTCTCATTAACGGTGGTACTGCTGGTTTGATCTACTGTTATCTCGGCACCTTTGTTGGATTTCTTGCGGTTATATCGTCTATGGCTGAGATGGCCTCAATGGCTCCAACTGCAGGAGGCCAGTACCATTGGGTATCTGAATTTGCTCCCAAGAGTGCTCAACAATTTTTGAGTTACGTCACAGGATGGGTCTGCGTGTTGGGATGGCAAACTGGTATTACCAGTATTGCATTCCTCGCTGGTTCCCAGATCCAAAGTCTCCTGATCATCAACAACTCTTCTTATAATTTCGAGAGATGGCATACCACTCTTCTTGTGATCGCCATTAGTTTCTTTGCTATCATCTTCAATACTTACCTTGCTAGAAAGCTCCCACTAGTCGAAGGAATCGTCTTGATTTTGCACATCTGTGGATTCTTCGCCATCCTTATCCCATTGTGGGTTTTAGCTCCACGAAGTGAAGCATCCGCTGTTTTCGGACAATTCGAAAATGGAGGAGGATGGAGTAGTATTGGCTTGTCTGTTCTTGTTGGCATGTTATCGCCGGTTTTCTCTTTCATCGGCCCAGATTCTGCAACTCATGTCAGTCGTCCAGCTCATCGGATAACTTGCGAACAGCACTAACCGTTGCAGATGTCCGAAGAAATCAAAGACGCCTCAATTACGTTGCCTCGCGCTATGATGTGGACTGTCGTAATCAACGGTTCTCTTGGTTTCGTGATGTTGGTAACATTTTGTTTCTGCCTCGGGGATGTGGAAACCATCCTCTCCAACCCGAACGTCATGCCATTCGTCCAGACATTTCTCATTGCAACCAAGTCACATGCTGGAACATCTGTCATGACATCTATCCTCATCATTTTGACAACTTGCGGCTGCATTACAAACGTTGCAACTGCATCTCGTCAAATGTTCGCTTTTGCTCGTGACCAAGGACTTCCATTTTCTAACTTCCTTGCTCATGTAAGTTCCATAGATGAGTACCATATTTTCTCTTCGTTAACTCGAGTACTAATCTTCTCTCCAGGTCCGCCCAGGGTGGGATATCCCATTGAACGCTGTTATGGTCTCATTTATTATCACAATCATCCTCTCCATGATCAACATCGGTTCCAACGTTGCATTCAACGCCATTGCTTCTCTGGGAACTGCAGCACTCATTTCCTCTTACATTATCTCGATTTCTTGCGTGCGCATCAAAAGATGGCGCGGACACAAATTGCCTCCTGCAAGATGGAGTCTCGGGAAGTTTGGAGCACCAATCAACGACTTCTCCATTCTCTACCTTACCCTCGTCTTCATATTTTCATTTTTCCCTATGACCGCCGTTGTTGACGCCGAATCAATGAACTGGAACATCTTGATCTACGGCTTCACTATCATGTTTGCCATTGTTTGGTTCTTCGTACGAGGCAAAAAGCAATATGCTGGACCTGTTGAGTATATACGTAAGGACTTGTAGTCATGTCCAATTGCGGGCATGAAAAATCCAGCTCCCTATAACAGGGCTACATCTATTTAGTCCTTAGCTTATAAGCATTTTGACTCAATATGTTTATTTACACCTGGAATTTGTTCGTCCTGTGCTACCCGTATTATATACGGTTTCCGATGCAAGTAATCAGATCGTCTAATCTTTGCTTTCTCGCGTTATAATTTGGCTGCATATGTAAACAAGCTACTACCTAACTAAGAAGCTGGCAGTATCCGGGCCCAAATACCAGCTGAGATAGCGACGGCAGTACTTCTATCGCATCCACAACAAAGAGCTACCAAAGGGCCAGTAACACTTCTGACATTGGAAAATGTGAGCTGGGGAGTTGAGGTAATCGGGTGCGGAAGCAAGATGCGCGACCCCAGGGCCGAATTTGCAGGTTGCTTCGCATTCCACTGATAATAAGCCAACCCGCCACAGCTCCTCTAGATCTCCCTCTCTGGCTGTCCGGTCACACATCTGAACGACGTAGCAGTCGTCCACTCCGTAAACTCATAGCAGCCCTCATCTATCACTCTGACGCACTTTTCCCTTTCCCCTACGTCGTAGCAGCCTTTGTTCCTGCGGTGGTGAAGTATATATTTTAGCCCAAGCACAAAAAACGGAGGATGAGGAGGGAACGAATAATTCGATGACGATGATGAAGAATATGAATAAGAAGGGGAGGGGGGATCCTTACTTTGCCCAGAATTCACAAGTGACACTTCCGCTGATTTTGACTGATTTAGCTCTGTCACGCCGTTAGTTTAAAAAAAAAGGCCGTTGATGTTTGATAACTAGAATGACGGGGCTAGTCGGGGGCATTGACGGGACTACAAGACCAGCTACATCCACACAATAGCCATTTGGTAGCTGTACATTCCTTCCTTCCTCTGAACATTTAGGCTCCGCGCATAATGTGGTCTGTAATGTCTTCATTGGCCTGCTTTTCTCGCTTTAAGGGGGTTGGAGGGATGACTGACATTACCTTGAGCCGAGGCGAGGCCGAGGGGCATTAATAGCAGTAGTGAAGTCTTGAGGAGATGCATAGTTTGAATACGTATAATTGGGCAAACAGGATAGTTGATCGATACAAGCTTATATTTACAGGGATAATTAGAGGGGGGGAAGGGGGTTCCTAAGGCTTATATAGACAGCTGAACCTCCGCTGTTTTACATATAAAACCAACGATTCCCATAATGGTTAACTTTCAGCTACTGTCTTATATACAAATCTAGCAGCGATTTCTGTCTCGGGATTCATGTCTTATATATCAGACCAATAATTGCTATAAGGGCTAGGTAGGACTCAGACTCGTCCTACAAGTACGTGCAACGCCGGCGAGAAACTCAACAGTTATATCCTCGGCCAACGCAAGTCTGAGGGCGGCTGCTAGAATTATTGAAGTCTGGAAGGGATGCATGGGTTGGGTATGGCAAGATATCAAGATATATCATGATAACAAAAGTAGTGGATGAGTCGACAGAGCGATCAAGACACCCTTCCTTTAGTTTATATATACTCCAGAACCCATAGTGTCTTATATGAGACAAACATTTCCTGAGTAGTTAGAGCTCAGCTACTGTCTCACTTGAGAGGTAAAACTCTGTATACGATGCAGTGTAACCCACGCAAGCCATCTCATCCACCTACCTCTAGGTTCTCATATCAGCAACAGAGCCCAGAATGAAGCAGCTCTCTGTTTGAGTTCCCCAGGCGCCGACAGGCCGAACACCGAGTAACATCGGAACGAGAGCGGATTCTTATAATCCGCCATGTTATAGCATCCCTCTTCCAACTTCATGGTCTTGGAATCCCCAGCAATAGGATCGCAACTTTTGGCTCTGTGTAGATCATGTTAGCGAATGGATGATAGCATAACGCGGATGGAGAGCTGCGGGTCAAACGAGAAATATAAACATACGCATAGAATATACACGTAACCTCTTCATCCTCCTTTATTGTAATAGATCTAGATGTTACACTTTTGTTAGTAAAAGTTTTCTCGCTGACAGAGATGTTGGTCACGCTGTAGATGCTGATATAGAGGACTTACTTAATCCCAACGTTGTTATGACAGATCTCTCCAAATTGAGGCTCCAGGCCGTCGGCGTCAGCACAGTTAAGCTCTTTATGAGTGGTGCCCTATTCGTGGTTTTATTAGCCTTCTTATCCAAAATGGTGCGACGAACGCAATTCTGACATGCAATCTCCCTGATATAAATCCGAAATACAAAGCATTCGACGTGCCCGCGTGCGCAGCTTTATACGCGCCAGAGCTTTTCCATGTCTCAAACACAAACCTGAAGATTCCCATAGTAGTTAGCTCTCGGCTCATGTCTTACATGCAACGCCAGCACGGATTCCTGTACGACTCGACACCACAGCCCACATCCCCATCTCCATCACCTATCCTCCTCCAGCAAACAGGCAACACAAGAACTCGAAAAATTCGCAAACGGTTTTTGAATAACTACAGCGGGGTCCCTTGGTCCCCTCTTCCCGCACCTCCAAAAGCGCGCGCGGGAAAGGGTCCCGAAATCTTCACTCATGTCTAAGACACTATTCTGCACAAAACGCACCGATGTGACAACGCCTGCGCCGTACCCGCCCGCATTGCGCCGTGACCCTCCGCTCCGCTGAGACGGGGCGTGCATGCGTTACATCAGGCGGTATGTCTCGCCCAACAGCGCCAGTGGGAGGAGCAGAAGCACAATGCGCAGAGCCCACCCATCGTCCTAGCGAACGAGCGAGCGAGAAATGGGCAATGGGTTCCAGACAGGCGGCTAGATGGTCTGCTGCGTATGCGGAATAATCGTCGTGAGGAGGGCATATACCTAGCCGCTGACTCGTATCCCACTACGCGGAGGGTGCTGTGCATGGCGTTGGCATACGCTGTACCGTTCGTGCAATGGCAACAGACGAAGCTTGTCGAGCATCCAGAAGACACCAGCCAGCACATTCCATAAACGACCCTGTAAACAGACATGTTCTCTCATTACTATACTTTTTTTAATAAAAACTGGCTGTAGATATAATAACCAACCATATAGAATATAGGTAGCACAAACAACGAATTCGTTGAACATCTAAACACGCCCCTGCCAACCAGCCTCTTAAATCCCCTAGTCTCCGTTTCCTCTTCCGCCTGCAGAATAATTAAGAAAGAACGCCTATGCCAGGCTGCCATGCCGTAAGATGGATGGGGAGGCAGATCCCCGAGCCACGCCGCCGTGGTTTGTATATGCCTTCATGTCCCTTTCGTGGGTAGCATTCACAGCGTCGAGAACATATTCTCCATCGCGTCCCTGACCTCAAACTCTTCAAGCACAGCGCCGAACCTGCATATCGCATTAGCCCCCAACCTCATATTCCATCCATCACAAGCAAATAATGAACTCACCCATAACACCTAACCTTGGGCCTCAACTCTTCAACAACCATTGTTAACTCCCTGGCCCCCAACTCCCCAAATCTCGGATGCCCCAATACCATCCCCCACGCCATAACAGGCGTGATCTCTCCATCCAAATTCAGCCTCATACTCAAATCCAGCAAATTCGCCAGGTCGCCCTTCTGTAAATCCCACGTCTTGAGCTCCTCGTGCGGCAGGTTCGCCACCCCATGACCCCAGGGCATTTCATCCGCAGGATGAGGCACAGGGGGACATGTCGCCATCAGCGCGTGCCCGCACGGAATGCCTTCGGGCGTCGACGATAATTCGACCAAGAACTGTAAATGATCCATGCACGGTCGCTCGAGCCTGTGTACACACAAGGTTAGCTTGTGTGCACACGGCCGGGCGGTCAGCGAGGGGGGG
>JPJR01002025.1:0-13018 GCA_000750675.1 Pseudogymnoascus sp. VKM F-3808 | reverse complement strand
TCAATGTGCGATGAACATCAAGTCGGAAACCTTGACGAAGAAGAGATCGAGGCCTAAGAAGAGCGGCATAGTGCTTTTGCGCATGGCATCCGCTGCGGTCGGGGACAGGCTTTGGAAGGGGTTCGCGGCAAGTTGGGGGTTGAACGGGCGCAGGTCCGCGCGTACCATCGAGTACATGTCGCTCTCAACGCGCCAGAGGCCTTGTTTGGCGAGGAGTGACGCAGAGACGCGCTCCCATGCAGTGTCTGGAAACGTGTTAGTAAAGATACAGCATTAGAAGGAGCGGTGGGACTTACATCGACTGAGCTGAAGGTCCTTCTCGCCGAGGAGGAGGGCGACTTGCGTGTTCAGCAGCCACTGCTCTCTGCCGTCTGGCTCACCAGTTGCCTCAGGCACAATCGTATCATAGCGGACACCCTGCATGAGCTTGAACTTCACGGCAACCTCTGGTGTGGCAGGATAAGCCAGGCCATCGAACCAGCGCAGCAAAGGAGGTAATCGCGCAAGGCGCGCCGCCTCCTTTTCTTTCATAAGACGGAGGCGCTCTGCACGTTGCTCAGCAATATGGGCAGCCCGTCTGCGCTCTGCTTCTTCCCGCTGGATGCGCTGCTGTTCTTCAAGCTTGTGTTTCCTTTCCTCCTCAGCACGGCGTTGAGCCTCGGCCTCCTCTCGTCTCTGCTGCTCCTGGAGCTCGGCCTCCTCTTTTGCTCGTCTAGCGTCTTCTTCTGCTCGCCGAGCCTGCTCTTCCCTCTTGCGTTTCTCTGCCGCTTCACGAGCTACTCGAGCTTCTTCTATGTGTCGCTTCGCTTCTTCGGCGCGTTCCTTCTCGGCGCGTTCGTCTTCTTCCTTCTTGATTTTCGCCTCGAGCTCTGCCTTTTCGCGCCTTGCCTTTTCCTGTTCAGCCTTCTCGCGCTCTACCTTTTCTCTCTCCGCCTTCTCGCGTTCCGCTTCCATTGCCTCTCTTGCTTCTCTCTGAGCTTTCTTCTTGGCGAGGGCTGCAATCTCCTCTGCGGAGGCAGTCTTCTGATCAGCTTCTTGGCTCGACCTGGCGCTTGGAACACCCTCAGCGGGTCGAGGTTTGGCCTCTTTATGAGAAGATGCCTTTGCTGAGTCGCTGGCAGGTTGACGACTATCGCCAGGAAGCGCTGGCTTACCGGAAACCTTATGGTTCTCCTTGCGGCCGGGATCCAACCTTTGTTCCTTTGAGGAGCTCGATTTACTCATTGAAGAGTCGGACCTAGGTGGGATTTGCTTGCGGTGATTAGGAGATGTGCCTCGTACACTTTCGGAACGGCGTAGCCCCTTTGATTCTGACTCTAGACGCCTACGCTTATTTGAGGCATCTTGCGATTCCGATGGAGGCGTTGAGCTTCTTCGTGGTCTCTTGGCCGGAGATTGTGATCGGATTGTTGACATGTGGTCGGTAGACTTATCTCGTTTAGCAGACCTCGACCGCTCGGTTGCCGTATCGGAGGTGGATTTCGAGTCTGAGCGTTGTAGGTTCTTCTTTCTACCGGCAGCATCTAACTTGTCGTCATCGGCACCAGCCGAGGTAGCCCCGGGTGGAGACGTAATGGAGGCGCTTGATTTATGTTTCTCGCGTCCACCCTTCAAATCCCTCCCAGATATCAACTTGCGCCTGGGCTTTGTTGGTTCCGATTCAGACGGACTGACGGTTCGATCGAGCTCTGATCTCTTTCTTTCATTGGAAGGTGACGGAATTGACTCTCGATCTATGGCCCCACCCCCCTCCTTGACGCGACTGGCGCCCGTCTCGTGTTTTTCTTTGCTTCCGTTTGGTCTGTCGGATGAATCTGATGGCTTCTTTCTGTGAGACCTAGACGCCTGATTGTTGGAGTGGCCAGAGCGACCAGAGCGTGCTGGTGACTTATAGTTGTCAAAGGCACCTTTTAGAAGCTTCTCTTCTTCTTCCCAAAGGGGACCAGCGCGCTCCTTGGCGATCTCGTAGTATGTTCGGCCGCGATAGGTTTTCGTCGGGTCGAATCTGCCATCATCAATATTGGCCAAAAGCAGCTCAATGACCTTGATATTCTCGCCGCCAATTGCCGCAAGCATTGGCGTTGCGTACTCCCAGGAGCCAGGAATTGGTGACGGATCGGGGTTCGCATTGCCGACTGCCAATAGAATCTGCAGAACATCATCGTGACCACCTTTTGCTGCTGCAATCAGAGATTCTGCGTCATCGAGACCTTCTTCGAGAACTGCGGCAATCAAGCCCACAGTTTGAAGATCACCTTTGGCTGCAGCAGTTCTGAGAGTGGTGACATTGAGTGGTGTGTAAAGCTGGTGCTGGCCAGTCCTGTTCGATCTGCCGTGGCTCATGGTCCTCCGATTCCTAGAGTCACTGGTTTCGGCCTGCGGAGTCTGGCTGGTGGCTGATGGACGGGCCTGTGCATATGTAGACCGGGCCGCCAAAAGAGCTTCCCGTATTGCGTCTGCGTCCTCATCGTCTTTATTAATTTTCATAATAGGTTCCTCGCCCAGCTTATTGCGTGCGCGTGGGTCCACACCAGCACCGAGAAGAAGCTTGATTACTTCCAGGTGTCCATTTTCCACAGCATCCAAAAGCGGTGAGTCTCCAAGATCGTTCTTGCAGTGAATGTTGCAACCATTCTGAAGTAACATCTGGACAATGTCTTCGTGGCCATTCAAGCTGGCGCATTGTAGAGGTGTGTTCCTAGCTGCATCTGGTTGGTCGAGGTCTTCTGGATACTCTGCCAGCAGGTGTTTAGCCTTGTCGTAATCGCCATCTTCACATGCATCTGTAAGAGGTGTACGTCCATATCGATCTGGCCTTCTCCTATGCGGGGGCATCTTCGCCAAAGAGTGTGCTGAATCACCAGTGGGTGGAGTTCCAAGATTACGTGTTCTGGAGCGTCGAGGATACGGTGACTCGCCAGTCGACGATGCGTCAGATTGATAGTCGACAGTATGGTCTTTGGTTGCGCGTAGAGGAGCTGGAATAGCTTTCTTTTTGTGGCTTAAGCCATTCGCGGCACCACTTGCTGTAGAGTGTTGCGCAGATGTGTTGTGTCTTGTAGGCGAAGGAGACTCGGTTCGGTGAGGTTGAGGTGTGCTCTCTGTGGGTGAATTTTTGCGCAGTTTATTTCCAGAGTTTCGCCTCTTATGTGACCGACGGTTGTCTTTTTCACGTTCGGATCCCGACTCATTGTTTACCTTCCTTGAGTGTCCCTTCTCCTTTTGTGGCACGCTGGGTGACTGGGACCTAGATCCTCTCGGCTCAGAGTCTGTTCTCTTGGGAGGTCCCGGCAGTGATCGAGCAGCAGGAGATGTAGGCACAGAGCTTAAACCGCTAGAATTACCCGTATGGTTGTCATCAGGTCTAGTAGCGCTGCCATGCTTCGGCCGTTTTCTCTTTCCCAAAAGGGAAGCTGCGCCTTCGTTCCAGTTCTGGCCTTCCTCCGTTTTTACATCTACTTGGGCAATGTCAGTATCTTTGTTGGTATCAACGTCAAGATCCATATTGGTATCGCCCCCATTTTCGTTTGTCTTGTCTTCAAGTTTGATCTTTCTCTCCTTTCGAATCTTCGATGGCGAGTAGCCATCGGCTCCAGGCAACACCACCGTCTCCGCTTCCGAGTCGCTCCCCGAAGCAGGAGTTGCGTCGCCCTCATTATCTGCATTCGGAGTCGAAACCTGCGCTTGCGCTGGTATCGGCAGAGGAGGAGGTGATGATTTGATTCCTAATGGAGTTGCGCTTTCTGTCGTGTCTGGCGCATCGACTCCTGGAGGTGACTTGCTGGGTTCGGCGGCGGGCTCCATCGTCGCAACATCTGGATCTGTCGCAGTATGGATCTGATTTAGATTGTCGGCCCCCGTCTCCCCCTCTGCATCTTTCGTGCCCGTCACTTCGACGTTTGGGCCAATGCTTGAGACCGAGGTAGGACCCCCGATCAACAACCAAGGCTTCGTGGTCGTTTGGTGTTTGGGGGTTGTCCCAGTGCCGCGAGCGTTGTCGGCCACCACGATGGATGCCGAAACACAAACTATGGAATCGCTGAAGGCCCTTGGAGTTTGTGCGCTTCTACAATAGTCGTACTTCAGAGGCCTCCGTTGTAGGTCGTCGACTCACTGGAAGCTCCTCATTGAAGACATTGGAGGCGATTGGCTTCGAGGCCTGTGATTGGTGGTGCAGGCTGGAGTACGGTGGCCTGTTTGTGGTATAATGGCACTTTATTGTTTCCTCTACATCACCAATTCCGTCGTCGCAAAACACATATGGCCATATATTATGCTGGCACAAAAACAACAATTTTTTTCACGGCGCAGACATATATTTCTATATACAAACGCAATATTGAAGTTATAGTCTGTTGATTTTAAGTACTAAGATAATTACTAGGCGTTCTAACGAACCGGCCCCGGCGTGGCGTCCCAAAGCTTGACGCTTGACGCTTGACGCAAACCTTATTGTCTGCCGGCCACATTAGCTTCAACCAGTAGCAGATTCACAACCACCGGCATCGGTCTTTGTGTGCTAGCTTCCCAATAAACTAGCCTTGCGCTGAGGTGGCATGCTCTGTGTCAACCTGTCATTTTCTCTCCACGCTACAGATATCTCCCTTGCTTGATCTATCAGCTTTTTGCTATGAGCCCACTCAACACTCCACTAACCGGACTCTCAAGCCTTGAAGAGGCGACAGTCAAGTCTCTACCCGGCGCAGTTTACTATGTTACTGATTTCATAACCAAAGCAGAAGAAGCTGCCATTCTAGAGAAAGTGAGTATGGCATTGAGAGACGCCTGGAAGCCATCACTGATGATGCGAAGATAGCAACCGCTCCGAAACCCCGATGGAAGACCCTCACCCACCGAAGACTGCAGACATGGCCTTCCGATCTAACAAACAACACTTTACTGGAGTCTCCCCTGCCATCATGGCTCGTCAATCCCATCATTCCGCGAATCCTCTCTTTACCAATGAATTCCGGTGACCCCATCCCGAATGTGTTCTCCGATAGCCCTCACAAAACACCGAATCACGTATTAATCAACGAATACTTGCCAGGACAAGGGATTATGCCACACAAAGACGGCTCTGCTTATCACCCCGTCGTTTGCACTGTCAGCCTAGGCGCAAGCCTTTGTCTTGATATATACGGCAGCAATGAGGACGGCGGCACTGAGTCCGGACCGCGGTGGAAGATCCTACAGGAGCCAAGGAGCTTGCTAGTCACAACGAGAGAGCTGTACACGAATTATCTACACGGAATTGCCGATGTAACAGCGGACACAAATCTTAATTCTGAGACTGTTGCGAATTGGGATCTGCTAGGACATCCAGAGCTTTTGGAAAACGGAGTGAACGAACGACAAATTCGTACGAGCCTCACATATCGGGATGTGCTAAAAGTGTCAAAGCTGGGCCGTAAGTTGTTTGGAACAAAGGCTTGATCTCTCCAGGTATCAGTTTCGTAACTGAGCAGCATACCCTTCCTTCCAGGCCTCTGTGTGTATATGGCATCCGGAATCGTTTCCTGAAGGTCGTGCGCTCAATAAACGTACGGGAAAATCCTCCATCTACCTTCGATGCTCTTCGCACCAAACTTCTCGCTGTACCATATCCTCGTGAACTCCGCGGTGATGCCCAAGTTGATGGCCTCGAAGAAAATGACAGTGGCGATGGTTTTATTCAACGGTTGCCCCGGCGGTGCTCCGGCAATTGCGAGTCCAAGGTATATCACGCATTCACTCGTATAGTGAGGCGAGATGATACCACGAAACAACCCTTCCTTGGGTAGGGAGTACTTCTTAAGGCTTGCAAGGTAGGTGTGGCAACCATGTTGGGCTATGGAGCCGAGGAGGAAGAGCGGCACCCCGATAGCAGTCTTAATGGAAGGCTGAATCATGGTGGCCAAAGATTGGAACGAGATGTCATTTGCAAGTATTGAAGCTTTTAAAATCAGCAAATTAATATTATGAGGCAGACAGGCGTCTTTCTTACGTATTCCTTCCACCCAGACAACAACCCCCATTGCCAAATAGAACACCACTCCAAGTAAATATGCTGGGGCGCCCATTCTGGAGGTAGTCGGCTTGGTAAGTGTAATGCATTCATACAATCTGCGGGTACCTTGAACCGCCATTAGTGCCCAAACTAGAACAACCTGGTCGATTGCCATCGAAGGCTCGTTGGCAGAGTTGTCTAAGTGCAGCTCTGCCAGGAATCTGAAGACAAGCCCCTTGCGGGCAACCTGTATCGCCCAGAATACGGATGACGCCACTGAGGTTATGTAGAAGTGAGTGAACCACGAGTGAGGTACACTAAATGATGCCAGCAAGTCCATAAAGTGTGACAATCGCCCGCCAGACTCGGGCTCCTGGACAGGCTTCCCATGCTCGTCCTTCACCTTGTTGGCACGGGCGCCATACTTCAAGAACCGCTGTTGTAAAGAGGGTACCACATTGAATGACACAAGGAGCGTGGACGCAAGAAGATATAAATTTCGCAAAATCTGCACTGGGTCCATCTTTACGAATTAGAGCGCCTTTGACGCGATTGTTTGGAATAATAGTCTGTCACAATTGTCTCATAAACATACCAGACGCCCTATATATTCAAGGCCGGAGCGGCAAATATATGATCCGTCCCCATTCTTGAATTTATTTCCCCGCCACAACTCAAACTACCATATCTGCATATCTGCTCGTTATACCAGTCGCAACGACAACACCGTGTGAACCCACGGATCAACTTTAGCAAGGGGGCATTAGACAAAAGATACAACCGCAATCATGTCGACCACAGTAGATAAGGTATGCGCCGCCAGCGTCGCCCTCATAGACGAACATAGCTAACACAGTGGAACAGATCAAGCACATCGAGGAGGAGGTCCGAAATCCCCACCCACACTCCCCCAATGGCAAAATCTAACAAACTCCGCAGATGGCCAAGACCCAGAAGAATAAAAACACCTCCTTCCATCTTGGGCAACTGAAAGCCAAACTCGCAAAGCTCAAGCGCGAGCTCCTCACTCCTTCATCTAGCGGCGGTGGTGGGGGGCAGGGTTTCGATGTTGCGCGCACAGGTGTCGCCTCCGTGGGCTTCATCGGCTTCCCCTCCGTAGGGAAGAGTACACTGATGAGTCGGTTGACGGGTCAACATTCCGAGGCTGCGGCATACGAGTTCACAACGCTCACGACGGTGCCCGGACAGGTAGAATACAATGGTGCGAAGATCCAGATGCTGGATTTGCCCGGTATTATTGAGGGAGCGAAGGACGGAAAAGGTCGTGGACGACAGGTTATTGCTGTGGCGAAGACGTGCCATTTGATTTTTATCGTGCTGGATGTGAATAAGCCGTTGACGGACAAGAAGGTCATCGAGCAGGAATTGGAGGGCTTCGGAATCCGTGTCAACAAGTCGCCGCCGAATATCGTCTTCAAGAAGAAGGATAAGGGTGGACTGAGTATCACCAACACCGTCCCGCTATCGCATATCGACCACGACGAGATCCGTGCCGTCATGCAGGAGTACAAGATTAGCAGCGCAGATATCGCCATCCGTTGCGACGCTACCATCGATGATTTGATTGATGTGCTCGAAGCAAAGAGCAGGAGTTACATCCCTGTCATCTACGCGCTGAACAAGATCGATGCTATCAGTATCGAGGAGTTGGATTTGCTGTATCGTATTCCTAACGCCTGCCCGATTAGCTCTGAGCACGGCTGGAATATCGACGAGCTCATGGAGCAGATGTGGGAGAAGCTAAAGCTAGTCCGAGTTTACACCAAGCCAAAGGGCAAGCTGCCCGATTACACCTCTCCGGTTGTGCTGCGTTCCACGCGCTGCACTGTCGAGGATTTCGTAAGTTCCCTTCCTCTCGATTTTTCTCCCCCCTTTTCTGTTGCCCCTTTCACTCAGACCTCTCTCCCCACTCCCCATTCCGCTCACCACACTAACGCCCCCAACAGTGTAACGCCATCCACAAAACCATCGTCGACGACTTCCGCAATGCAGTCGTTTACGGCAAGTCTGTCAAGCATCAGCCTCAGCGCGTCGGTCTGAGCCACGAGCTGGCTGATGAAGATATTATCACCATCGTCAAGCGCTGAGCCTACACCATATAAAAGACAGGAAATGACAGGGAGCCGCGGTTGTAAATGAGGATTTGGCGTTGAAGGATTAAATGTATGGGGGGGCATGGGGCAGGCTGCGACTAGAGAAGGCAGTCGAAGAACGGTGCCAAAGCCAAGGACAGGAATGGCGCGGAAAGGCATATGAATGCCAGCGCCGCGCGCTGGGTCCTATAGGGGAACCTATACACATACATAGGTGTGGGAGTGGACAGTCATACCCTTGTTCCGCTTAGACGGCAGGTAGATTTAGAGCTCTCAAAAAAAAAAAAATCATCTTGGATTCCCTGTCTAAAGAGTTGGCTATGAGTGATCAATAATGCCAGTCGGTGCTGGGCAATTAGAGCTATTGTGTCTACTTTCGCATGATTTTGTTACATAGAAGGCTTCAATGCTGATGGCCATAAGGGCGATCAATTATAATTGCGGCTGGGGTGACAGGAAGTTGCGGTGACGAGAAGCGGGGGTGACAAGGAGATAGGGTGGTAGGAATTTTCGGTGACAAGATACTGGAGCAAGAAGAGATGCAGACATTTCTCTGATAACTATCCCCCCTATCCTCGCATACCTTGGAGTGGACATCCAAACCACAGGTAAAGTATGATATAGTTAATTGTTTTCGTTTCTGTAAATAATAGTCTAGTCTCAATCCCCTACTTAAATATCCAAACGACTCACACCACAAGCTTCTTCCTCAGCGCAAGAATCCTGTCAGTGCCTTTACCAAAATCAGCAGCAGACAGCTTCCCATCTCCTAGCGCTGCCACAAGCGCATCCAAAATCGCCTCACCCTGTGTGGCATTCCTTCCAGACGCGAGGATAATATCCATCCCCGCCGCACTCGCCAGCACCCCACGCTCCGCATCATTCCCGAACGCCTTGAGCGACCCAGCCTCAATCGCATCCGTGATCGTCACGCCCTTGAACCCAAGCCTCTGTCTCAACTCTCCCTGCACCCACGGCACGCTCAGCCCCGACGGCATCTTCGCATCAAGAGCAGGGTATAGCGCCCAAGATGCCATCACCATGTCTACACCTGCGGCAATAGCACCCTTATACGGCGCCTCATCCACGGATCGCAGTTCATCAAGCGTCAGCGTGATAGTAACGGGCTTAACATCCGTGTTTGCGTCCTTCGCCGCCGCGCCCAGGCCAGGGAAATGCTTTGCACAAGCGAGCACGCCAGCTGCTTGCTGGGAGGTAATGAATGCCGAGCCGCACTCATTCACCAGCGCGGAAGTATTCCCAAACGACCGCTCGTAAGCGTCGGTGAAATCCCCCGCCTCGCGGAAGACATCCAGCACCGGCGCTAGGTTTCCATTGACGCTGCCCCCCTTCAGCGTGCTCGCTGCGTCCTTCCCTGCCTGCGTAGCCGCCTTTCCAGGGTCAGCTGACTCGCCGACCTCCTTCGCGGATGACTCAGGGCCACCGGGTAGACGGCGGACTTGGCCACCTTCTTGGTCGGTGAGGATGAGGAGGGGGAGGCCGTTGTAGCCAGGACTCTCGGTATATGCGGTTTGGAAGCTGGCAACAACGGCGGGGAGGTTGTCATCGACGTTTTCGCCGAAGAGGATGATGCCGCCGACTTTTCCTTGGCGGGTGAGGGTGAGGAGGGAGGCTGGGGGCGTGAGGCCTGGGTAGGAGTGAACGACGTGATGGGCCGCAAGGAGGGTTAGGTCTGAGGTGGCGTCTGCTGTGACGAGGAGGACTGTTGCCAGGAGGGAATATATAGATGACTTCATATTGAAATATGGCACAAGAAGATGAGGCTAGTTTGCAAAACAACAACAAAGAGAAACGAGCTATCAGTTTCGTAAGCTTAAATAAAAGCTTCTTTTCGGTATTTAAATAAGAATTTCTTTTCTAAATAACAGGTTTATTTCGACAATTGACTTTAGGTATATTGACAGCAAAAGAAATGTTGATACTTGCAACTAATCAGGGGAACCCCTCTTATCACGTTCATTAAACAAGAGGCATTTGCGCGAAGGCTGAACGACTACGTTCCAAGCTCATAAGTAGTGGCCGTCTCCAGCCATTAACAGTGGTTGCTGCCGAGGGGTAAGGCGTTTTCCAGGCACTGATCGGCATGCTGGTATCAGGAACGGAAGGTGCGAACTATACCCCAACTTTATAAAATAGTAGCAACCACGACCAAGAAGAGTTGAAACATAAGACGGAGTAAAGTTCAAAGAACAAAAGACTTTAGTAGGAAATGCCACCTACTCTCCTATTTCAATAATTGACAACTGACATTCTGCCAACACGGGACTTGCGGGAAGAAAAATAAATAGCTTGCAGCGCGGGCCCAACTAAAAGCGGGCGGGACAAGCCAACGGGATCCAAGAGTCGAGACAACCAATATTCATGACTCGGGGCGTAGGTTATAACTCAACAAAAACCCCTAGGGCAACAGACCTTCAATCCACCTAGCAGTGAGTTCGCCGCTGGATACTCGCTGTCATCGAATGAAGCCGTTCCACGGGACGGTAGAGTTCACGTGGAGGGGCCCTCGAAAATACGCCACGTGAAAAATGACGGGGGTAAGGCGGAGATGATTCTTCTCCTGTATCGTCCTTTCATCCGGGAGCGGAGTGGACATTGTGGCGTCGCATTTGCCTCCCAATACCCAGAAACCGAGTCCATGGAGATCAGCTAGGACGTGCTGTATGCAGAATCGTGAGACAAATAAACACTAGATCGAGGCGAGGGGGCGGGTTGATGGGAATAGTTCGTGCTCAAATGCTTGGCTTCAAGGTTGCCCTTACTTGGTCACATATGATCTCCATGCAAACGCTTGTATTGTGGCTGGCCTGAGAAGCTCGTACTTTTTTTGTAGGCATGCCTACGTACGTACGTACTCCGTATAGGGGACCAAGCTCCTCGTACGAAATACAGTCTCACCACCGGTTGCGCCGGCTTCCGCGATGCAATTATAAATGACCCAGGCGGCCCTAAATAGGGGAATCAGCGGACCCTGACAGCAACGTGAAACTTGGCGGGGTCGTTCTATTTCACTGTATTGTGGGCGATGTGGGTGTCTGTGGCTGGATTTGCTTGAGGGACGGCAGTTTTCAACGGCAGTCTTTTCCTGTTATACGCGTCTAGTCTTGAGAGCGGAGCAAAAAGGCGGATCCAGCACGTTTACGGGTATCTCTGGAGACATTTGTCTAATTCCGATAGCCATCCCCGGGACGGCACTAACCTATATGCGTGTCCTCCGACCCATCATTACACGTTCAACGGCCATTTTCTCTTCAATGAGGGGTTCTCGAGTGAAATAGTACTGCCGAGGCATCCACATCGGGCGACTCCATTGCTTACTACAGTAAGTAGAGGCTGGGGATATCACCATCGTTATACGGAACCTCAACGTCCGGTAGTCGTATCTATTGAGAATTTACTGGATGATATCACATTCAACAGTGGACCTCTCATGTCTCGCCATTGTTGACCTGTTAATTTCTTAGAGTTGCCCCCCAGGATTGCCCTCCCACCTTTACACTTTGGTCTCGACTCAAACACCTTTCCCGTCCCCATATAATTCTGCTGATCCCCTCTGTAAATTGCGTAGTGCTTCAATGGTTCCTAGCAATGACCAGCCGTTGTGAGACACTAGCCGTGATGACAGAAGGGCGACAGATGGGACGGTAGAAGAATTTATATCAAACCCCCATCCATCCCTCTGCTAAACCCGGACCACCTACACATGCTCTACTCCGACAATGACGGTGACGCCAGCTGATAGAGGGCCTCAAGTGAGTGCTGTGGCAGGTTTATTCCTCGCTCTCAGCACGATTGCCATTATTCTCCGATGCTATTGTAGGGCCGTCATTGTCAAGGCATTCGGCGCCGACGACTGGTTCGCAGTCATTGCGTGGGTAAGTGATGCCGCCATCGATTGCCTGTACGAGTGGAAATACTTACAATAGCTCCAGATCTTTTTCACTTTCTTTTGTGGATTTGCCATCACCGGCGTGCACTACGGAACCGGGCAACATGCTGCCAACCTCCCACCGGAAGATATCCCAGTGGGGTTGAAAGTAAGAACTCCTCACAGCAGGTCAACTCAGGCATAACTAACCCAGTACAGTGGTGGTGGGCATGCGAACCCGTCTACGTCCTCGCCAACATGGCCCTCAAGCTCAGCATCAGCATTTTCTTATTACGACTCGCCGTCACCCGGACTTCCCAAATCATCATCTACGTCATAATCGGCGTCGTCGAAACCTACAGCGCCTTCTACTTTTTCCTATTCGTTCTGCAATGCCGCCCTTCCTCATACTTCTGGACCCAGTATACCGGCGGAACGGGAACCTGCGTTGACCCGAAACTCACCGTCGATGCGACCTACGCCTATTCGGCCATCTCCTGTGTTGCAGATTGGGCGCTGGGTCTCATGCCCATCTTCCTCATCTGGCACATTCAAATGGACATGCGCACTAAAGTGTCCGTTGCTGCAATTCTCTCCATCGGAGCTATGTACGTCCCCCAACAAGCCACCACTCCTCCCCCTGAACCCACAGATCACTAACCCCCATCCCAGCGCCTCGACCGCAACAATCATCCGCATTCCCTACGTCAAAGATCTCGCCAACATCCAAGATTTTCTCTACGCCACCACAGACGTGGCAATCTGGAGCACCGTCGAAACCGGCATCGGCATCGCCGCCTCCGCCGCCGCGACTCTGCGCCCGCTCTTCAAAGCTTACTTCGGCAGCAGCCGCCTCGCCGGCAACACGTCGTCGAACAACTGGCCACGCTCGGGCAACTCGGGGTATGTGCAGAATAAGGCGTCTGGGGGTGAGGAGTACGGGCTGAGGAAGAAAGTGCGCTCGTCGAACGGGGTCACGACGCTGATTGATGCGGATGCGGATGAGAGGGGGGAAGCCGGTAGGGG
>JPJR01002015.1:0-14361 GCA_000750675.1 Pseudogymnoascus sp. VKM F-3808 | reverse complement strand
CTCCTCCCAGAACTGCCAACAATACCTCCGCGCCCTCTCCGCCTCCATCACACCCGATCAGCCATCCTCAAATGCGCCTCCAAACTCTCCCACCCAACAACACTAACCAACACCTTACACCCTCCCTCCCCCCGATCAGAATCCACATACTCAACCCCCTCCTCTTCCGCCCACCCCTCACACACCCCCTTTGCCTCTGACTTCTCCAGGGCCGACCGAAGCGTGTCTAGTGTAGCCATTACGCTTGCTGTTTCCGGCTGATAGGGAGGACCGGAAATAGAAGAAGACTATTTCGGCGACGTTGATGTCGTCCTGTTCGCCGAGGAGGGCGTGTGGGATTGCTGGGACGTGCAGGATTTGTACGGGAGTAGTGGGGTTTATTAATTCCAAGAGAGGGGCAGCGATGGCGGCGTAGGCGCTGTGAGGGTTAGCCGCTCTACTTCTCTTACATCGGGAGTAGATGTGAGAAAGGGGACTTACGGCGAAGCTAAAAGCTCCCTATGTGCCTCACTCGAGTCCCAATCGATGAATAAAACCACTGTATCAACTTTCTCGACCGATTGCCCGAAGAAAGCCGCGTGTGCTCCGCCGTCAGCGGCGAGGATGGCGGATAGGAAGATGCGAATGGTTGATGTGGTGGGGGATGACGGGTCGGAGAGGTCGGCGGGGGTGAGGAGGGAGAAGGTTGCGATTTCGGTGATCATTCTTGTGGGCGGGGTGGATGAGGATTGTGAGATAGGGGATGGTGGGGGATATGGATGGACTGCGGGAGGGGGTTTAGGGGGTTGGATTTGTGAGAGAGACCATCATACCTGATGGAGTCCCTTACTTGGTTGTACAGGTGCGCTGGCTTGTTGGACACGGCATGTTCGCAGCATGCTGGGAACGTGTCTCGGTCAGCAACTCATATCAGTGGCCACTCATGGTGCAGGTTATTTCGAGGGTTTGCTCCTATTCTTCCGTTACATCGACACGAAATATCCGTCCCTTGCTTCCCCAGCCACGGGACTGCGCACGTCGACTCCTCCATGACCAGACGCGACCCCGCCACAGCTCTCCTCTCGAGCCTCACTGCATGAGCAAGATGCTGAATGGGTTTCCAAGATTTTGTTCATTGGTATAGTTTAAGCTGCATAAAGATTTCCGCTAATCATCACGCCCTCGCCCTTTTCGCTACAACAAACCCACTCGACACCGGCTTCCTAACCTGCCCCTTGCGACTCCCCTGAAGACTCGCTTTCGCAGACGCAGTAGTACGCGACACCTTTGGCGCAAACCCCTCCTTTGCAACCTGCGCGACACGAAACGTAGTCGATCCCAGCCTCTTGTCCTTAGGCTTCTTCTCCTCGTACGCAAACTTGATCTTCTTCGGCTGTCTCTTCTCCTCCACCACCGGTGCTTCATCCTCCGACTCTTCATCCTCTAGGAAGTCCTCCGGCAGCAAGTCCGGCAGGGTGGAGCGATCGAATCGCGGCTTTGCAGACGCACGTCCCACATCGATTCCAATGCTCGAGTTCTCAAGCGTCGCCGACTCATCCAGTGACTCTTCGGCGTGTTTCCTCTTCTTAGCCGCTTGGGCTTGCGCTTTTAGCTGCGCGTCGCGGTCTTTGCGCTTTTGGCGCTCAGCGGCTTCTTTTCTGGAGAACGGGTGAGATTAGCTTAGTTCTGACGACGTTGAGAGAGGGAGGGGCGGGGCTTACTGTTCTGCTGCCTTTGCGGCCTCGCGTGCGGATTCCTTGGCTTTGCTCTGCGCAGCTTCGGCGCCAACTTCCTCTGGGGCGTCGTCATCAGAGCTCTCGTCCTCATCTTCCTCTTCTATCTTCTCTTCAGGCTGCGCAGGTGGTACGACTTCGATAGGGTCGTTGTCGCTGAACTTCTTGTGTTTGGGTTTTGGCACGGGCGCCTCGGCAACAGGTGCAGATTCAATGTTCTTGCTGTCGTCACCTTCGCTCTCTGCGACATGCTCTGCATCCACAACCGCAGCATCCCTCTTCCCCTTGGGTGTTGACTTCGGTGTCGCCTTCTTCGATTTCGCTGGTGTAGCTGCGACAGCAGGCTCCTCGGACAATTCTCTGACCGGTATCTCCACGGCAAAGTGGCTCTGTGTAACCTCTGGAGTTTCGTCCTTATTCCGCACAGGCAGCTTGCGTCGTTTCGTAGGCGTATCTGCGTCTTCCTCCGCCTTCTTGCTCAGCTCAGTGCGCCGACGCTTCTTGGCGCTCGTAGAGAGTAATTCGTATGCCACATCATTGCTATCGTCTGGGTTTACTATCGTCCCACCGCTCTGCCGCCTCGTCGTAACCATTGTAGATTTTGGGGTAGCTGATTTCTTCTCGGCCGCTTTCTTCGTCACAGATCGGCCGCCCGGTGATTTCTTGTCGTTTGTGGTTTCGGCAGCTTCGTCGTGTTTGTTGAAGGGGACGATATTACGCGCCGAACTGAGGATTCGTGAGAACATTAGAAGTGTTCAGTTTTGAGCGAGGGCGGTCATGCAGGGTGCAGGAAGGTCCGTTTCAACTTTTTTTGAGAAAGTTCCCGCGATAAACTTCTGGGCTACCGTAGAGAATTTGATATCGCGCACGGACCACGAGTTTATTTGCACGTGAGGAACCATGGCATCTTGAGGTATTGGGTATTTCATATTCGAATAGTATGAACGACTCTTACTATAATATCAATTGGTTCGCCTTTCTATTACACGCGAAAAATTTCCGCAAGTCTCGCATACTAGCCGCGCCAAGTCCAAGGGCCTGTTGGCCCATTGGCCCAAACCACCTCAAAATGCAGTCGATGGGAGCTCTTCTCGGCGCACACAGCAGAGGCGCATTAAGACGCTGTATTAAACCCTCGATACGCTCATTCTCTAGCAGTTATGTGTGTCATGCCAAAGCACCAAGAGCCCCATCTACTAAGCGGCAATCAAGGCCGCTGAACGCAGAAGGAAGGCCAGATCGTCAGAGCCAGCGGCGAGAATGGATAGAGGCTCTGATTGCGAATCCAAAAGCTACTATCGCTCAATTCACACTTGCCAAAAAGGCAGGAGCCTTAAATATTGAGCCTGAAGCTTCAGTCGAGCTTCTGCGCTCGTATTGCAATGCAGTGGCAGAACCTGGCTGGGAGGTCCGTTTCTGCAGAGGTGAGCCGCGCCTAACCTATCGTTGACGCATATCTGACCATTACAGAACATAAAGTAGACCCTTCTACGTTGTCTATGATCAGCATGGTACTGCAGAAGAATCCTGCTCGCCCTCTAAGGAAGATGGGCGAAAACATGGCGGTCTGCGCCGCGGTACTCGGCGACTTAAATTCCATTGTCGCTGTCTTGCACAAAGCTTTGCGCAACGACCAGCTCCACCACCCAGGGCTACTAGTCCCCATGACCAAGCTCAAGTACTATGCCAACCAAGGAAATGCAGAGGCAATGGTAATGTACGGCCGTATCCTGGATCGCCAGAAGAAGTATGCCGAAGCCGCCGAGATGTTTCAGAAAGTTGCAGAAACCCCACGCGACGGCTACGTCGATGCTGAGATTGGCAATGCGTTGGTCCAGCAGGGCGACCTCTGCTATCGAGATGGCAAGAAAGAGGAGGCGAGGATGAGCTTTAAGAAAGCAGCGATTGAGTTTGATAACCCTGAAGGTTATTATAAGTTGGCAATTATGATGCCAGACGAAGACGCATTAAAAGAGACCTATCTCCTCAAAGCTGCTGCCTCTAGGATAAGAGACGCAGCTGTCGAAGTTTCTGCGTTGTATAACAGGGCTGCAGAGTTGCATGCGTCAACTGAGGAGGGACGGCAAGCTAGACTTCTCGCAGACCAGTGGCAGAAGCTCGTGGCACATCAGACACCTAAACCAAATGACATAGCGGCATAAAACTAGACAGCCTTGAGTCAATGTACAATATGTATTCTACCTACTTCGTTCTTTTTGTTTGGGTGCTTGGGTTTATTAATTTGCACCTGGTGTACATGTGCAAAATTTGACTTAGTCTCACGCAGTAGGCGGAGCTGTTGACCACCATGTCAGAAAGTTGAACAGATTTTGGGGCTGAGAATGTCAGCCAACGCCACAATTCAAGCCGCTGCTCACTGCATCACTTGACTCGCTACCTCTACTATGGTATAAAATAGGGCGGTGTGGTCACTGACTCTCGTTTCAGCGCTCCCTATCTTTCAGCTCTTGGTCTTCTTATCCCGCCCCGGTCGACAGCACAATTTGTATCGCAGCGACAACCCTTGCGTCAATCATATCTTCTCTGCCGCCGGCAGAGAGGATTTATTGCCTACGCAGATATAAATAAGCATTCCTTAGAATGCCACCCATCGCCAGACATGCGGCAGTCACGAGGCGGAAGTAGAAAATATACGCGAGCTGTCAAATATCTTTTATTGATTTCCACATTCGGATAAGGCGGGACCCTTGCACTAACCAATCGCGCCCAAGCCGCATAAACCATACGAGTAGCGCCAAGGGGCCAGCCCCTACATACTGAGTCGAAATTACCTAGAATTGTAGAAAAATATATGGGGCACACTCGGTGAGTTGGAATGGGTAAGTGACGCCCAAGTTAGCAGCTTGGCGGGAAATTACCACATTTCGGACCCTGCAGCCTATGCCGACGGAACATAACCATCTGCTATTCGCTTCGGTGGTCGTGTATCAGCAGTTCTAATATCGGTGCCTTGCGGTCTCCGTAGGTCTAGATTATGCTACAAATAAAGTCCCCATCTTCGATTACAGTATAGGCTTGCTGTCAGTGGCATTGGATCAGCAGCGGCTGAAAGAAGTCGGGCTGAAAGAGCAAAAGAGCGGCACACGCGCATAAGGACCAGGGGCCAAGATGATTTACGCTTTTAGCGCAGCACATTTCCTGTTGACACCAACTCCCCCTGTCCCATGTTTATTCCCCTTTCAAAATTGGCCTTATCTTGCTGTCGGCTGGCCAGGTGAGATTTATTTTCGCCAATCAGCGCAGCACTGGAAGATTACAGGCTCCATCACGAAGGATCATAAGCGTGAGCACTAAGTGGCTTGACGCCTGCCATAGCTATTTCTGTAAAATCTAGGCTGTTGTGCCGCATTGAATTCCAGCCCAGTGGATCTAGACGCCTTACCCTGACTCCTTGATGTTGGAATGCACTTTGCGGGGGAACGCAGTCTACTTAACCTGCCCGTCTTCCAGTTCCGCCTTTCCTAACCTTAATCCGCACTTGCCAATTCTCCCGAAATATCATACTTTTCACGTAAACCATACCAAACCTCTTCACCAAGATGCGTTCAAGCCTTATCCTCCTTGTGGCTGGTGCCATTGGCTTCGCTATGGCTCGCCCAGAGGCAGATGATTTCGACATCACCGATTGCAAAGACGGCTCGTTCGTACACCCTTAAATGCCAACCTTAACATTATATATGCTGACGCCTCACCAAAGCAAGATGTTGTCTTGCCTCAATCCCGTAATAGATTCCATGAACAACGATGCCTCGTGCCAGAAGTCCCAATCGTGTGTCTGCGGTTTACTCAAGACCGAGATCGAGTAAGTGTTTCAGCGCCGACTACCCCTGCACCCTTCTCCATTGCGCAGTCTCTAACACCGTGCAGCTGCTACAACAACAACTGCCCAGAAGCCACCTCGACTATCAAGACAATCACCGATGGATACGACACCGCATGCGCCTCTGATAAGGGTGCTGCCGGCATCCTTTCTGTTCCCGGTTTCGGGCTCGCTGCTGGCGTTGCTGGTGCAATTGCTTTGTTGTAAACGCGCTCAGTGTGGGAATAAGGGATAATCTTGTACAAGCGAAGCGTTGATGCAGTACTTTATAGCGTCTGGTTATTTGTTTTTCAAATTTGTGATCCTGGGCTCGAGAGATCGTTATCCATAAATCAATATATATACCCAGCCATTGCAGCCACTTGTATATAAATCTGTCGCTTCTGTTGCTCAATGTATCCGGCAAACTCTTATCTGTCGCTCCCTCAGAGTATAGCCATACAGCGCGGGCCAACATATAACTCCCCCCGCGAGCTTTACTTGGGCTGCTGAGGATACTCGGAGACTTTCTCAGGTGGCGATTGCACCACTATCAGATCCCAGGCGCTCTCTCATACACAGGCTTTGGTATTACCTGGATAGAAGTCTTAAATCGTGCCAATAGACGACGAATTCAAACACTGCGCACATTAAAGGTAAAGAAAGGCGAGTCGAGACTGACCAGTCTATCTTAATACCTCATCCCACTCATTAACAGCCAGAACCACCAACTTAGTTCCCGGATAATTATCATCTCCAACGCGTTGCAACATATCCATAGTGTCTTTATTCGGCCACCAGCCACGGGTGTTGTGGAAAGTCAGACGCCTGCTGCTCCGCTCCTCGGCTTCTAGCTGTTCATTCCAACAATGATCACTGATGCTTTCTGGTGACTCATAGATAACTTCCCAGTCGTTCCAACACACATTCTCCTCGTCACTAGACTTGCTATCGGGGATTTCCACGCTAAAAGCCAACGTCGCCCGTTGTAGTGAACGCATGGACCTCAGCGCCCTGGCCCAGCCTTTCAAAAGTGGTTGCATAGTGTCTTCATTGGGGACGTTGCGAGTGAAGCAATCTTCCACAGGCTTACCATAGTCTTGTGTACAATCCCACGCGTCCTCGGCCCTCTTATCAAAGGGATCTGCGCCATCTATCGGGTTATCTGTGAATGGCAACGGTAGATCATTTGGATCTTTGGCGGGGTTGCGGGGAGGTGTGCCAAATTCAGGCTTGCCTTTGGGCATGAAGTACCACCATCCTGATGGAGTTTGCCGCTCGAGATGCACATAAAGATTTTTCAGATTGAGCCATTGTGGAGGCGAGGCTGTTGTTTCCAAAGGGTGAGGCCAGAAGAGTGCCTCGTCGAAAATCCCTTTGAGGTGAAACTCAGTCAGTCGTTGTGACCACGTACGCAGTGATGACCCAAGCGGATCGTACCCTAAGGGATATGTTACATTAGGAATCGGCAGCAGCAGATGCATTGCTCCGTTGCCGTCATACTCAATGCCCATATCAAGTGTAAACACGGATATTTTCTTGGTCTCCTCTGAACGGAGTTTTAGCATAGTAACCAGGTTACATCGGTCTTTCCTAAGGAGTCCTGGATATCGAACCTCGTTGCTTATAAACGCCAAATCTAAAGCCTGTAGTCCTGGCATATGTGCGGCTAGATCGAGCAGAACACTTGGAGTAGGCATGCGGTCCCAAGGCGACAACTTAAGGTGTGATATAAATGTCAGTTGGGGCAAAGCATCGGAGGCCAGAAGATCGATGCGCGAGCGTATGTGGCGGAAATCCCGAAACTCATCTTGTCCATAGAGCATTTCCTCGTCCCGGTCGACCTCGAAAAATTGCCAGACATTACTCAAATCAAGAGTGATGCCTCTCATGCCGTCTAAGCGATTAAGTGCGTCAAATAAATTCTTTATATGAAGGCTAAAGAGTTTGCTCACAGCCTCAGTCTCGGCAGGACGTTCATAGCGCTGAGACACGGCTGGGTCAATTGGAGGAAGCGTGATACAGTAAACAAGGGACCGCAGGAAACTCCGACGGCCTGACGTGAGGGTCTGCGCAAAGGTTTCAAGTTCGTCGTTTTGGATCTCGATACGCCTGAAGGTGAAGCGCTCAATGGCCACGCGGAACTTGCTGGAAATAACGGCATATCGAGCTACACAGTTCTTTTTTGAGTTTGGGTACTCACCACTCCATCCCTGCGGAAGAAAAAAGACAATGCGATCGATGATTTCTTGAGGAAGCGTATTCATTGTTGCGAGGAGAATGGCCACACTTGGTTATCCGTTATACACAACGTAGAAAACCACAAAGACATAATTGAAAACAGCCTGACATTTTCCCAACAAGCGTTGGCGGCATATCATCCCCAGCTTGGCAAACTAATGTAAGTACTTGAGGGCTACTCTGCCGGATACTTATTCAAACAAATTCAGGATCTTAAAGTATTCAATCTTTTATACCATCGAGATTTTGCAAGTTTCCCCCATTCATTCTAATACATATTCGATGCGACTTGTGTGAAAATCTGCGAGGCTCCCCTCGGAGGATAGACGGAAGCCGGTGGGCAACCTCGAGGCTGTGAGGCTGAGCAATTTTATGCTGGCGACCAAACTATCCCAACGGGGAACGACCAATCGTATCCATTTACGAAAGACTTAGGGTTAACGACAGGAGCGGGTAGCTATACGATCTGACCAACCAGAAGACAAGTTTAGAGATCCACAAGGCATCTTGGCATTTAATGGCGCTCTTCGATCGGCGAGGCTGTGATAAACGTCACACCCCCCGTTCTCAAAAATGGTATATATATCTCTAATGAATCCCACAATTTCGGCCAGAGTGTCTCTGTTCTTGAAGCTGTTTAAGCAGCTATATTATCTGACTCCCTGAAATTCACAATAACTCACTATGGCGACCATGGAACTACATAAACTGCGCCATCGGAGAGCCCACAGTGGCTCCTCGTCGGTTGAATTTGACAATGGCCCTCAAAAAACGCATCCCAGCACAGGCACCGACCTGTCAGCCACGTCTCCTGCGGAATACTCCAAGATTTCCGCCCTGTCGGACTCTGAGATTCCCCCGGGCGAATCCACAGACCCTCACTACAAGACCTACTCGGTCCACAACCTGGACATGCAGAATATAACTTTGCACGCCAACCAGGACGGCCCAGCCCTGTACACCGTCATTAATAGCACCTTCACAGCCGGTGCCCATTCCGTCGTACTGCACAAAGGCCCGCGCACCACACCCCCAATTGGCGCTGCCAACATCGCGACCTTCAAAGGAACGAACCAGTTCGGCGTGTGCACAGGCGCCAGCACGGCCCTTGAGGGCATGGAAGGCATGGTATGGGAAGAGCTGCGGCGCACGAGCTCGTGGACGCATGGGACGTATGCGTTTGAGTGGGGGTGGGCCGATGGCGAGCGCCGGAAGTACGAGTGGCGGCGTACGTCGCATCCGCTGATCCTCGCACCTTCCATCCACTTCACCAAAATCGACACCCTGACACAACTTCACAGGAACTATATAACTCTGGCCCCGAAGACATATATCAAGCCAACGATCCTGCGAGTGCCGTCGGAAAATTCCAGACGTGCCTGTCTGAACGTGGCAGCAGTGGTTCATGGTGGTGTGTGGTCGCATCCGCTGAAGCTGGACGACCAGTGTGATCTGGATCTGGTAGAGATGGGGCGAGAGGGGATGGTCCTGGCGAGGTATACCCGAGGGTCGCTGATTCGATGGACGGTGAGGGCACGGTTGGAGGTGCGGGTTGTGGATGAGGAGGGCGAGGAGGAGTGGGAGAAGTGGCAGACGGTTGTGCTGCTGACTGTGATGCTTTTGGTTGAAATGTCAAGGCGGAGGGCGAGGCAGAGGAAGAAGATGTGAGAGTTCATGGGATGGTGGCTGGCCAAGGAGTTGACTTATACCGATTTGATAATTTTGTTATTCGTTTATTATGCGTTGAATGGGCCTTTTTTAATAGGATGTTTCGCATATTTTCTATATAAATATTGAACCTGTTCAAGCTATGCGCCCTTCATCACACCTGCGATTCGATCCACCATTCTCGTAGCGCCCCTTATCCTTGACTCTTTCGTACTCCCTAAAAACAGCCCTGCCACGGGCCACGCATGAACTCCACCCTCATCTTCATCTGCCACAACATTCACTCCAGCGCCACGCAATAGTTCCACTAGATCGCGAATATCCTGAGCCAACACCTCCTCACTACCATATGAAATAGCAAATCCCTTCAGAGGCGCAGCTTCCAGCCACCAGTCTACATCCTTGCAGCTCCCTGGGCTCGCGACCGGATCATAAACAGAGCCTTTCCTTCCAACGTAGCCGTGCGCAAAAACATGCAGTCGAAAGGCATCGAGGTAGTCACTTTCCGTATCGCGGTGTGACGGAGATACAAGTGTAGCCCATGGCGAGATAAGGCATGCCATTCCGGGCCTCTTCCACGCCACGCTATCCGTTTTGGCTTCCCCATTTAATTCCTTGGTGATTCGGTCACCTACGTATGGACGAGCGAGGCGGAGGAGGAGGCTGAGCATAATAGTCCCCCCGGCCGAGTCTCCGGCAACGCAAATGCGTGAGGGCGAGACATTCCTTTTGTTGAGTAGGTAATTATACCCGGCGAGTGCTTGCTCTACTTGAAAAGGAAAAGAGCTTTCGGGAGCGAGGCTGTAGTCCAGAGCGAATATAGCGGGGTTGGAGAATTTTGAGCGAAGCAAAGCGAGGGTAATGAGGAAGAATTCGAGATAAAAATAAGACGAGCCCATGCTAAATCCACCGCCTGCCAATTTGATATTATTAAGGATCCTATGGTTGGACGGGGAGCTATCAGCGAAACATGTCATGTGAGAGGCCTACCATGAGCGAAATATAGCACAATATCTGGCTTTTGAGAGGGTTCATGGATCGTCCATACACCTTTCACACTTCCCTATATCATGTTAATGTCAATTGCAATAAATTGAAGACTGACATACCTGTTCGATATCCTCTAAATGCACCGGGAGGAAGAGATATCCATGTTTGAGCATGCGATATCTAAGAAACGGCCATGAAACGCCCTTGACAAAGAAGACGCGGGCTATTGGCGGCTTGATTTTAGTAAACCCATAGTGAACGCAGCGAACGACTGCATCCTCGAAGAGAGTGGCTCTGTGGGCGAAGGGTTTGGTAGTGAAGCGACCGAGGAGATATCTATCGTTGATTATTGAGATGGGGAGTTTGATGACTGGCTGCAGGTTAGCTGTTGGTCTGGGGTATATGAGCGTAATATAATGCACATAAAAATGGTAGGATTCGCAATCCGCACGTAATGAGATCGAAGAGGCTATTGTGTAGTAGTTGTTGAGGGAAAAGTAGGAGTACAAAGACGAAGCAATCCACAATAGTGATTGGTCCCAGAATCATGGTTTAAACAGGCCGTATTCGCAGATTCATTTTAAGAATTTCAGTTCAACGAGGAATACAGAAAAACAGGCTAGACAGGACGATGGATAATAGATGTGAAGGTAGAGTTGTTAGGGATTGATTGATGCCGCTTTCATATGACCCTAGTTCTGACACGCTATGTCATTGCTAGAGTTATAAGGGTCCATATAACAAGACAGAAACAGGACATTTTGCTATTATTTCCGGCAAACCCTCAAAACTGTTATACTATATGGATGACACATAAGACTTGTTTACTCTCTCTATACATGCCGTCTTCTGTATTTGTCCTATATATATGGAGTTTCGACATTCTTCTCTGGTCAAGTCTTCCATTTTCGTGCTAGCGCCGATACATATTTGATCACGTGCCGGCCGCGTGTAAAACCCGACCTCCGTTGTAGCTGTGAATCTCAAGGTAACGAGGCATTCACATACTATAGAATATGTCCTAGCCATGGACATTTCCAATTGTCTACCTCATCGCTGATACCCACCTCTGGTCAACACTGTCAAAGCCATGACCTGAACTGAAACCTGCAAACACGCATACAATAGAGGACGGCCTCCTTTGGCGAGATGGCGGCGCCTGCTTTCACCCAGGCTGAGCTTATCAGGTAGGGGACAACATTTTCCACCATTATGGCTCGATGATTCCATTCTAACCATAGCAGCTCGCTCTCTCAAGATGACATACCTATTAAACTGCGTTGCGCAATCTGCAGCAAGCTGGCATTAAATGCATTTCGCCTGCCATGCTGCGAACAAGCAATCTGCGAGGATTGTAAGTACCAATAAGCCCCCATCCGATCAGCTTTGGGCTAACACGTTATTGCAGGCCAATCGTCTCTCCCCTCATCTTGCCCAGTCTGCGAACATACACCAGTCGCTGCAGAAGATTGCAAGCCTCACAAATCACTCCGAACTACAATTAAGGTGTTCTTGAGGACAGAAGAAAAGAAGAGGCTGGCGCTGCAAGCAAAAGCAGTCAAGGATACACCTCCAATCACGCCAGTTGAAGATGCTCCGGCTCCAGCACCAGCCTCAGTCCCAGCGCCCGAGGAGTCAACTTCTGTGGCCCCGGCTGAGGACAAGGCCGAGGAACCAATACTTCCAACGGAGCAGGCACCAGCATCTGAACAAGACAGGGATGACGGGAATGCCGACGACACAGTTGTTGCAAATGGCGACGGTGTGAATGAAGATCAGAAGGATATCCTGCAACAATCAATTGAGGTAATATGATAGAATCTGCTTAGTCTATACCTTCTAACGTTTCTCAGGAAATCGCGCCAGGCCAAGAACATACAGGGGAAGATACAACTGCTGGAGAGATTGCAACTGACGCGAACGAAGCTATACAAGAGGACGAAAAGGACGACAATGGTCAAGTTTCGGAAATGACGGGGATGGGGATGCCTGGCATTCCGGGTGGGTTTAACCCAGCGATGGGCGGGTTTCCGAACTTGACCGGCGACATGAACCAGATGCAGATGCAAATGGCGATGGCTATGCAGAATGGAATGGGAGCTAATGCCTTTGGCGGATTTCCAATGATGGGTATGCACATTTCTCAAGATACGCAAATAGCTAGCTAACTGAACTCTCCAGGTATGCCCGGTATGCCCGGTATGTCGATGGATCCAATGGCGATACAAAACATGTTTATGAATGGAGGATTTGGGGGTATGGGAATGAACGGCATGAATATGGGTATGGGAGGTATGGGAGGATTCGAAGGCGTGGCAGGACAAGGCTTTGGAGGTGCTGGCGGATGGGGCGGACAACAGTGGAATATGGGCCAAAATAATTTCAATCCAAATGCTGCGCTTTCTGCGGGAATGGGCCACACTGACTATGGCGGCCCTCATAAGCCTGGATACCCCTTCCAACAACAAAATGCTGCTGGTCCTGGCTATGGCCAAGGTGGCTATGGTCGCAATCAGTACAATGAGTATAGCCACCATGGCGGCGGCTTTACTGGCCGCGGCAGAGGTAGAGGGCGCGGTGGCTACGGCCGTGGTGGCGGGTACGGGCATGGTGAGTACGGACAACACGGCAACTACAACCAAAATAGCGTTGCGGGCCACGTGAGTGAATCTGCTGCGCCCCAAGGACCCAAGGAGCAACCGAGTACTGAGCCCGCTTCTAATGTCGATGAGTTTGGCCGTGAGATCCGTACACCGTCCGCCATGGCAGAAACTGAAGTAGCAACCACAGTCAATGCAGAGACAAACGGCACCACCGCCGAAGGAGATGCACAAGTTGCCACTGACTCCCTAAATCCAGACACAGGCCCAAAGCCGATCCAAACGCTCGAAGAGGTTGAACAGACACAGTTTACGAGCAATGGACATGGTGGAGCGTATGTATCACGCAGTAGCGCATACGCGACGCAACCGCCGCCGGCACTGGTGGATGTGCCGATTAACGCGCCGACTGGCCCAAAAGCCATGCGAGAGGGCCTACCAAACACGAGTATCTTGCATTTACGTGGGAGGCCGCCGTTTGGCGAATCAAGGCGAGAGAGCGGGTCTTCCGCGGTGCCAGAGACGGAGATGGATGGCCATGCGGGGTGGGATGGCGAGGGTGCTGAAGGTGAGGACGGCCAGCCCTGTAACGTCTCGAAATCGAGATCGCGGTCAAGGTCGCCCAAGCGTGATAGGAGGGAACGCCATCGCCGTCGGAGAGATGAGTCGACTTCTGAAGGCAGCCGAGAGCGGAGGCGAGAGAGACGGCGCAGGGAGAGAAGGCGTGAAGATGGTGAGGGCGCTGGAGAAGGCGGGGAGGGAGCCGTTGAAGACGAAGCGGAGGCGGAGGCCAGGCGCGAAAGAAGAGAGAAACGGAGGCGGGAGAGGGACAGCGGTCGTGATAGCGGGCGTGATCGAGACCGCGATCGGGAATACAACAGGGAGCGTGGCGATCGCGATAGAGAGAGGGAGAGGAATCGAGACGGTGGACGAGAGAAGGGCAGAGACCGTGACCGCGATCGAGACCGCGAGAGGGAGAGAGATCGTGACCGTGACCATGGCCACAAATCCTCATCACACAAGCACCGCTCACGTTCACGCTCTCGCCGCCGCCGCCAGCATTCTGCCTCGGCGCAGAATGGCGATGCCCCTGCGGAAAACGGATTCCGCCCTCCGATGGGTCCGCGTTTGATGTCTGGGAAGGAGAATAATGTGGCTCCTGTTGCTGCGAAGGATGCGCATACAGCTGAGAGGGAGGCGAGGGATCGAGAGAGGCTTGTTCGAGAGGCACAGCGGATGGCTGGGCTGGGTGGAGGTGGAGCAGGGAGGAAAAGGGGAGTTGGGTCTGGGTCAGGTGGTGGAGAGGAGGGGGGGAGGAGGAAGAGGGGGA
>JPJR01002006.1:0-26468 GCA_000750675.1 Pseudogymnoascus sp. VKM F-3808 | reverse complement strand
GTGGGGATTAGTGAGTTTATTCTCTGATAGTTTGTTGGGTGGGGTGCTAATTGTGGCGTAGAAGAGAGACAGAGGGTTGCGGATGCGGTGAAGCATCATTTACGGGATCGGAATCGGGCGCCGAGCGAGCCGGCTGAATTGCTAGAGGCTGTGAGGGGGGTTTTAAGGGGGAAGGTTGCGCAGCTGGGGGAGGATGACTGGATGTATGAGGCTGAGAGTGAGGAGGTGGGACTACGGTGATAGATTGCTGTTTGAAAGATGGATGGGAACGATGATGGAAGGATATTGCATGGGGGAAGACATGGCGTTTGAAGATACCCAGCTACTACCGAGCTTCAGATACGAGCGCAAACAGGCATTCTAAAATATGTTGCATTGGTATCATCTCTCCCGCAAACTTCTAATCTAGCCCCTCTGCCGCCGGTGCACTAGATGTCGCACCCACTCTCTTGGGCTGCTTCTTCGGTGGTTGCTGTTGCCCAAACATGCTACCCATCATATCAAACAGCGGGTTTCCTTGTCGTGGCCTCGAAATCCCAAAATACATCTCCGCAATACTCTCCAGCGCCTCATCCCACCCAACAGCCTCCTTGATATGCGACGCATAGTGGCTCTTTAGCTGTCTAAATAGGTCTGCAGCTCCCTTCTCTACGGATAACACGAGCAGAGTGAGGAAGTTGAGCAGTGGGAGCGAGGGGTACACTTTGGTGCCCGATTTTGAGGATTGCACGGCGAGAGAGGGGTTCGAGGATGCGAGGCGCGCGGTGAAGAGTTGGAGGGTGGTGGAAGCGTCGCGCACGTTGCCAAGGAGGAGGTAGGGCAGGACTGCGCGGGCGGCGTAGGTCGCTGCGGTGTGGGAGTCGTCGGTGGCGTACCAATCGTACTCGAGGTTTGCGAGGAGGGGAGGGGAGTCTTTTGTGCCGAGGAGAAGGTGGCGTTCGGCGTCGTAGACATCGTATTCGGCGGCATAAAGTGATCCAGTTACGTGGTGGAGTTCTGGCTCGCCGGCGGGGTAGGATCCAAATTTGGCAGACCATCTGAAGTGTGTTAGTTAGCTACAATTTCGATATTTTTAGAGAGTTCGAGAATATGGGGGTGTGCATACCCAATGATCTCATTTATAAACTTCTTCCTCGTTGGTTCCTCAGAGTCGAAGAGTCGCAGAAGAGTGAGCAGCTTGCCCTTGTTGGCTGCGTCGGGCACGAGCTCTGCTTGCTTGTAGACATCGACGAGGAAGATGCTGAGGTCACCCCCTGAGCCACCTTGCTCCGCCTTCAGCAGTGAAGAGGCAACATTATATAAAATATCAATGGCGGCGGGCCAGTCCTTGGCCTTGATATACCGAGATGCAACGACGCGGGTCTGCTGCTGAGCTTCGTAGAACTGGCCTTCAGTAATCCTGATCGCCGTTAGTTAGGGTTGCGTTGGGGGGAAGACGGGCACATCTTACTTCGATTGTAGCCGAGTGATGATTTTCTCAATTTTGGAACTCATATTGAAAGATGCTAAGAGGGATTGTGAGGCTGTTGGCACAATGGTTCTGAGGCGGCTGTTGGCTGACGAACAAGTGCTTGCTTGGAGCTTGCAACTGCGGGACGTTTCCTCCTTATCAGCACGTGACGTGGCCACCAATTGGTCGATTATCATATGAGACGCAATGGTCAGGGTTGTTGCTCCAAAGATGGAACATACCCCACGTTTACGATGTATGAGTAGCAAAGATTATAGTTGGCAAAGAATGAATAAAGCCGAAAACGCAGCAGGCAGCAGGCAGCAGGGTTTATTTGACTTTGTAGCCTTGTTCACAGGTTTTATGTATGTACTGTTTTAGAAAACCAACAACCAACACTGAGCAGCAGTAGCTTCATGGCTATTTATAGAAATTTATATGGTGGTATTTAAACACTTCCAACTCCTCCAACCCCTCCAAATCCCTCAAAGTTCTATGAATTGCAAGATATCAACTCCTATTCTGCTGCAATCAGATCTTTTCGCGTCGTGCCTCAACTGGACCCCTAGTTCCTCCCAAGTTTCTCATTCTCAGTAGCCAGACATTCAAGTCATTACTAGAAATGGATTCCTCTTCAAACGAACACCCGGCAGCCGTGCCATCTGCAGCCGGAGAAGAGGATGAGCGTATTATTCAAGCTACCAAGTCGCTGCGCCGTCACATAGGTCTTGCCGAAGATCCCACCGATCCATCATCAGTCGCATCACCAAACCCAGAAGAGCCAATGTTCTGGATTGAGGTTGCTCCACCATCGACTAGGGGCGCAAAATGCCGTCTTGATTCCTGCACTGAGAATATCATGCCAGACGATTACAGGATCGCAGTTAATCCACGCTCCAACAGCTTTCGCGGGCATCAGAATTCAGGTATGGAGCTTAAACCCTCCCTTCTCTATACAATCCTAAGCTGCAAGGCTGACTTGCTGCCAAAGATTACTACCACGTCCGTTGCTTTGAGAGAATTGCGGATTTCTCACAAGCAGCCTTTCTGGATCGAGTTCAACCACTTACTCGGAGAATGTGGCCATTCCGGAACCTCAAGTCATCTAGTATGCTTGATGGGAACTATCTTCTGGATGCTGGAGCTGAGCGGTTGACGCTAGAATGGAAAAGGGCCGTTGGAAAGTTGATTGATGAGCGGGATGGTGTGAAGACCAAAGGCGGCTCGAAAGACGACCCGAAGGACGACCCGGAAGACGACTCGAAAGATGACTTGAATCCGGCTTTCAGAAACCTGCTCTACAACGCCGGCTCTTCTAAATACGTGCCACAAGAAATTCCGAATATGGACACATTCGAGCGTCACCTCTTAAGCACCACACTTGCTCCAAATGAAAGTGACGGCCCCGAAGACGATGATGAATGGAATCTTTTCGACGAGTACTTGGTTGCTAGGGAGGATGACCCAACGAGTTTGGATAGCCGGCACACGTTGTCCGCGACACTTTTTCTTTGGGGACTGCACACTGTAAGTTCATATAACCCTATACAATCGACCCGGGCTGACTATGCAACCTATGCAGATACTTGCTACTTCCAGCAACCTCACTGAAAAGGGCAAGGAGCAGAAAGAAGCAGAGCTTACCCCAAAAGCCATCCGAGCAATCAAACGTCTCGCCGTCACTCCGATGCCAGATATTCAAAGCGCGTTTCGAGGAGGGCGTTTTTAAGCCCAATAGTCCATTCTTAAAACTCCTACTATGCTCCAATGCTATGCCAAACACCTACGCTTGAAACAGGTGTAATTCATACAAATATGTGATATCAGTTTAGCTCATTAAGTCCTCCAAGATAGCTTCTAGCTCCTCTCTCCTAAACGGAATGGAAAGAATCTCGGTTCCCAAAGCATCTTTGCGAGACGTTATCATTTGATGGTCGTGGAATCTGTAGCACATTGTTAGTGTGGCCCTTGTATGTCTTGTAAGTTGAATAAAGGGGAAACATACTCTTTCAACAAACTCCTAAACGACACCTCGTCACCACAAACAAAGTCCTCCACAGCCTTCTGATATAAGGTTCTGTATTCCACCCCCACCTCAGCCGATCTGGGCATCCCCATCCGTTCGCCCATAGGCCCATCCTCATCATCTTCATCATCAGCACCTCCAAACCCATCCATCCCTCCATCGGCATCCATAACCATCAACTGCTCTACGCAGAGAATTTTGAATAAGCTCCTCGCGTTAACCGGTAAACTCCTCAGCACGAAGCCCACTCCCTCCTTTCCGCCGACTCTACGCCCACTACGGCCAAGGAGTTGAAGCACACTGTCAACAACATCTACTTCCGCAGAGTATGTTCCAAAGGTCGTGCAATCGTGGAAGAGGAAGTTGAAAGAAGTTCGTGCTGAGCTGTCCCAGAGCAGAGGAAAGGAAGGGTGATCTGTAGAGGCAATGATGCTGATTTGAGGGTGTCCGGCTAATCGAGCGAACATGGACTGCGTGGCTGCACGGCGAATGGGTTGCCCATCGAGGGAGTGAATTAGAAGCGTGATTCGCACATCAGTTGTAGAGAGGTGAGTGAGTAGGCGGTCGAGGACTTCAGATGGTTGGGTTCCAAGCTTTTTTGGAGCATTAGGGACGAGAGAGAATATTGTGTTAAGAACGTCGCGCATGGATGTGCTTGGGTTATACCCATTGACCACGACGATTTTGGCTTCGTTGTTGTTTTCATATATGTGATTCGCATATTCTGTAAGGAGCTCACGCTTCGAACCCCAGCCATAAAGGCAAATATTAAAGTTCTGGCTCAGTTCAAAGTCCCACTGCGGGAATGAGCGGGTGTGGACAGTCTGCAGGAACTCCAAGTCTTTTGCGTGGGGGTCTTCATAAGAGCGCAGAAGCTCAAAGTACTCTTCGTGGTCCAGAAGTCGCAGGGATGAGAGGTTATTATTAGAGGTCCTCATTTGGGCACCCCGATTCTGCGCAAAGAATAGCTCATGAGGGGGCAAGTCTCGAGGAGGACTGGGTGCGCGGATTTTGTTCTTTGAGCCCTTTGGGCGTCCACGCCCCCTTTTTGACGGCGTTTCTGGCACAGTAGGCTCGCCTGATCCACCGTCGTGTTTTGTAGGTTCGCCTTCTGCACCATCTTCCTTGTCAGATTCGTAAATGTATTCGTTGATAATGTCATCGTCTTCGTCTGAGCTAGCATCGTCGTTCATAGTCCTCTCAATCAATGTTCGAGTAGTTTTACGGCGGGCTGAGCGGTCCGCTGCGCTGCGGGCCTTGGATGGAGTGCCATTGTTGCTGAAAAGGCCGAGGGGCTTGGATGGCGTAGCAAAGAGATTCTTCCCTTTGGGCAACTTCTTCGGTGTTGGTGTTGCGCCATCAGCCTTTGGGAGATTCTTGCTTCCTTTGGGTCGTCCCCGGCCTCGTTTCGGCGTCACCGCTTGGACGATTGGTGTCGATTCCTGTGCAATGGCATCTTCAAAGGATCCAATTGCTATTTTCTCACTGGAGGCGCCATTGGCTTGCGGTCTGGCGGATCGAGGTTTCGAAGGAGTAACGTCCAGGGCGTTATTTAAGTCGGGCTCATTTGAATCATCTCGTTGTTGCGATCGAGCCCTTTTTCTTGACGATACGGCATCGTTCTCATCGTTCTCATCGAGAAAGGGTTTGCGCTTCATTGTGATCCGAAGGAGTTGTCAATTCACAGATTTGACAGCCTGGACAATTTGACTCGGCTTGTCCTCAAATTGTCAGCCCTGCGGCCACAGCCTGACGCGATACAATAGGTACAAAAGGAGCAAACGCGTCGTCTGGGCGGGTTGCCTTGCCGGGGTTTAGCCACCAAGTTTCTCCGGCTCCTACCAAACGGTCCCCACAAAGTGCCTGCCGTTATCGCCATGACTCTTCGTCACAAGCTCCAGCATTGATAATAAAAGCATTGGGATGTGAGTCTTAAAAGAAAATTGCTTCCCACCGAATAATTCCAATATCAGGAACTGACATACAATATTATAGCCCAGCCACATCACTCAATGGCTTTCAAAGCCCCCTCAATATCAAACGCCGTAAAGGGCCTGATAAGGCCTTCGGTACAACAAAAAGCGCCCCAATCCCTCCGCAACTATTCAGCTCCGATAGCTGGTGCAATTCCAGAGGCGAAGCAAAAATATGTTCCAACAAGCGGCAAATACCCAAAGGGATTCCTTGTTTCGGGGACCCATGTTGGCGTTAAGCCTTCAAATAAGTCCAACCCAGACATAGGTCTCCTCGTCTCGGAAACACCTTGCGGGGCCGCTGCGGTATTCACAAAGAACAAGTTCCAAGCTGCCCCAGTAACGGTCAGCAGGAATATGCTGAACCGCAGGAAGAATAAGGGAATTCGTGGGGTTATTATCAACTCGGGATGTGCCAATGCCGTCACCGGAAAGGGCGGCTTAGAAGACGCAGAGAGCATGGGAGCCGCAGCTGATGCGTGCTTTGATGCGCCTGGCGATGGAAAGGGAGGAAGCTCTATAGTAATGAGCACTGGCGTTATTGGACAGAGGTATGTGGCCTGCCATCTGTGTCATAGACCATACACTAACATGTGACGTAGGCTCCCGATCAAAAAGATTCTTGACGGTATCCCAGCAGCTCACAAAGCACTGGGTTCATCCCATGAGCACTGGCTAGCTGCTGCGTCGGCAATCTGCACCACTGATACATTCCCCAAGCTCATTTCGCGCACCTTCTCTTTGTCGTCTTCGCCAGGAACAGAATACCGCATCTCGGGTATGACAAAGGGCGCCGGCATGATTCACCCCAATATGGCTACTCTTCTCGGCATGATCGCAACCGATGCACCGATCTCCCATGCACTCCTCCCCGCCCTCCTTACCTCCGCTGTCGACTCGTCATTTAACAGCATCTCCATCGACGGCGACACCTCCACCAACGATACTGTGGCCCTGTTCGCCAACGGCGCCGCCGGTGGTAAGAAAATTACATCGGCTTACTCTCCAGAGTACAAGGAGTTCCAAGCCGTGCTCACTGAATTCGCCACGGACCTCGCAAAGCTCGTTGTCCGCGACGGCGAGGGCGCTACAAAATTCGTTACTATCCGCGTCACGGAGTCCGCCACTGTCGAGGCAGCACGCAAGGTCGCATCCACGATTGCCAAGTCGCCGCTCGTCAAGACAGCCTTGTACGGCAAGGACGCAAACTGGGGACGTATCCTCTGTGCTACTGGCTACGCGTTGATCTCTGAGCCAGGATTCCCGATTAATGAAGTAGAGGAGATCGCTACTGACAGGACGAATGTCTCGTTTATTCCAGCTGATGGCTCGGCTGAGCTGAAGCTGCTGGTTAATGGAGAGCCTGAGGCTGTGGATGAAGAGCGTGCGGCTGAGATTCTGGCCCTGGAGGACCTGGAGATCGTCGTTAGGTTGGGAACTGGGAAAGCAGAGGCGAACTACTGGACATGTGACTTCAGTCATGAGTATGTTACCATTAATGGGGATTACAGGACATAGAAGCTCGGGTATAGAGTGCCTGGGGAATAACGAATGAAAGTCCAGAAAGGACCATTGATACATGATGAAAGCAGTTCTGGGTGTTAATTTTGAAAGCATTGAAAGTAGAATTGGCAGGGAATGCGAGTTGATGCCTCGGGTTGTTCGTGTGGTTTGACACCAAAATACATGTGTATCCACGCGAGTTTCCCCAGGATTCCCAACAAGTGCAGTAGTTCATGCCTCCTAAAGTACTGTACTCTACCGTACAGTACAGTAGAGTACATGTGCTGTTAAGGGGCTTTAGAGCGGTCTGCACTGATTTGCCCTGGTATGCGCTGGTCTGTACTGGGAAGTTCTGTTCTCTGCAGTAGCATGGAATAATCTGAAACGAAACACACTAAGGGCGCGGCTACGTTGTAAATGGAGCGGTGGGAATCGAAATAGGGGGAAGGCAGTTAAATAGCACTAAATAGCATAATGATACCCGTCATTTCCTGGGCTGTGGTAGGCTCAAATTACACAAACTACCCCTGCTCAACGCGTTGTTCTATCGCTAAAACTTGTCATTCCCGCAAACGCCCCAGAAGAGGTAAAGCTGGTATTAGCTGCTACTGCGTCTCCCTGTATGTATCTTCGTACCCTCATTCCCGTAGTACAGTACCCCCAAGCCACATCCCCAAGCACACCCCAAAGCACGTACTCCGCCGCCCGTACCATAGAGCCCTTGTCGGCCATTATTATTGAACCTCCTGTTCAGGTCAGCGCCGGTGTCATCCCAAAAAATTGTATCCAGCCTCCTTCCAGCTCTTTGCTCTATTGCCTTTACTCCCCATATATCTCTTCCATCAACTACATCGCCTTATCAACAGATGTTCTCCCTACTGTAGCTGACAGGGGACCACATCCTTTACTACCATCTTGCTTTACCTCGTTTATGCTGAAAGACATCGCCCTGAAGTATCGAGAATCTTTCGGCCGTCGGCCATTGTTTGAGGACTGAGCTATACCACCCCCCTCGATTCCCAAATGGCGCACAATTACGATGTCGGGACGAGAGCGTGGCAGCCTGATCCAACGGAGGGATGGGTTGCCTCGGAGGTCATCTCCAAGACGCAGGATGGGGACAAGTACAATCTGGTCTTTGAGCTTGCGAATGGGGAGGTATGTGTTCCTCCAGTCTGGCGTCTATGCCTGCCATCAGGCAATGCCTATGATTCACTGCTAATGGGTCTGCTCGAATAGCAAAAGAAGGTGGAGATCAGTGCCGCGGCATTAGAAGACGATTCCGACTCCAGTCTCCCGCCGCTGATGAATCCCACGATGCTCGAAGCCAGCGATGATTTAACGAACTTATCCCATTTGAACGAGCCGGCTGGTATGCGCCAATCCCGCGTGTCCTTTCGCGGCAGCATGGCTAATGACTCTGTGAAACAGTGCTGCAGGCAATTCGACTACGATACTCCCAGAAAGAAATATACACATACAGTGGCATAGTGCTGATAGCTACCAACCCGTTTGCTCGGGTTGATTCTCTCTATGTCCCGGGGATGGTGCAGGTGTATGCGGGGAAACAAAGAGCCACGCAAGCTCCCCATCTGTTCGCAATCGCTGAAGAGGCATTCGCGTGAGTTTTGGCGCCATTGAAATGGATACCCCAGTCCAGAGCTGACGATATTTAGGGATATGTTGAGGAGTGGGCATAACCAGACCATTGTCGTTTCCGGGGAGTCTGGAGCTGGAAAGACCGTCAGTGCAAAGTACATCATGCGATACTTCGCAACGAGAGAGTCTCCAGACCAGCCTGGGTCGCGGAAGCGCGGACAGGAAGCCATGAGCGAGACTGAGGAGCAGATTCTCGCGACGAACCCTATCATGGAGGCGTTTGGTAATGCGAAAACCACGAGAAACGACAACTCTTCCAGATTCGGAAAGTATATCGAGATTATGTTCGACAAGCAAACGAATATTATTGGCGCGAAGATTAGAACATACCTCCTGGAGAGATCTAGGCTCGTCTTCCAGCCGCTGAAGGAGCGAAACTACCATATCTTCTATCAGTTAATCGCGGGTGCTTCGGAGGCAGAGCGCCAGGAGCTGAGCCTTCTGCCAGTCGAAGAGTTTGAATATTTGAACCAGGGCAGTGCTCCGGTCATCGATGGCGTTGACGACAAAGCGGAGTTCGAGGCATTAAAGCAATCGTTATCCACTATTGGCATCGAAGCCGGCCAGCAGTCCGACATATTCAAGCTTCTTGCAGCATTGCTTCATCTTGGCAATGTCAAGATCACAGCATCTAGGACAGACTCGGTGCTTTCTCCTGACGAGCCATCACTGGAGAAGGCCTGTGCCCTTTTGGGTGTTGATGCGACCAACTTTGCAAAGTGGACGATCAAGAAGCAGCTGATCACGAGGGGCGAGAAGATCACATCGAACCTGACGCAACAGCAGGCCACTGTTGTCCGAGACTCCGTCGCGAAATTCATCTACTCGAGCTTATTTGACTGGCTTGTAGAGAGTATCAACCACGGCCTCGCCACAGAGGAGGTGCTCAGCCGAGTCAGTTCTTTTATTGGTGTACTAGATATTTATGGTTTCGAGCATTTCGCAAAGAACTCTTTCGAGCAGTTCTGTATTAATTACGCCAACGAGAAGTTGCAGCAGGAGTTCAATGCCCACGTCTTCAAGCTGGAGCAAGAAGAGTACCTGAGGGAGCAAATCGACTGGACTTTTATCGATTTCTCTGACAACCAGCCTTGCATCGATCTTATTGAAGGCAAGCTGGGTATTCTGTCTCTTCTTGATGAAGAGTCCAGGTTACCCATGGGTTCCGATGAGCAGTTCGTGACGAAGCTGCACCACAACTATGCAGCAGACAAGAACAAGTTCTACAAGAAGCCTAGATTTGGAAAGTCTGCCTTCACCGTGTGCCATTACGCGGTGGACGTGACTTACGAGTCTGATGGTTTCATCGATAAGAACAGAGATACTGTTCCTGATGAGCACATGGCAGTTCTAAGGGCATCTTCAAACCCATTCTTGGGTCACGTCCTGGATGCTGCTTCAGCTGTGCGTGAGAAGGACTCTGCTTCTGCTGCATCTAATGCCGTAAAGCCAGCTGCTGGACGTAAAATTGGTGTCGCTATAAACCGCAAGCCTACTCTAGGAGGTATTTTCAAGTCTTCGTTAATTGAGCTTATGGCTACCATCAACGGCACCGACGTACACTATATTCGCTGCATCAAGCCTAACGAAGAGAAGAAGGCTTGGGAATTCGAAGGTCCTATGGTGCTGAGCCAGCTGAGAGCTTGTGGTGTTCTCGAGACTGTAAGGATAAGCTGTGCTGGCTATCCTACACGTTGGACATACGAGGAGTTTGCTCTAAGATACTATATGCTTGTTCCGTCGTCAGGGTGGACGTCGGAAATCCGTAAAATGGCAAATGCTATCTTAGTAAAGGCGCTCGGCACTGGTAATGGGCAAAGTCTGGACAAGTATCAGATGGGTCTGACGAAGATCTTTTTCCGTGCTGGAATGTTGGCGTTCTTGGAGAACCTGAGGACGACTAAGCTTAACGACTGTGCGATTATGATCCAGAAGAACCTTAAGGCTAAGTACTACAGGCGAAAGTTCCTCGAGGCACGCAACGCTACTCTTCTCTTCCAATCCCTTACTCGTGGCTACATTGCTCGTAAGCAGACCGAAGAAATTCGCAAGACAAAGGCAGCAACCGCAATCCAACGTGTTTGGAAAGGCCAAAAGGAACGCAAGAAGTTCAACGAAATCCGCAACAACATCATTCTTGCACAAGCTGCCACCAAGGGTTTCCTCCGCAGACGTCAAATCATGGATACTCGTATGGGCAATGCCGCGAGCATTATCCAGCGTACTTGGAGATCTCGTCAACAAAAGCGCAGCTGGAGGCAATACAGAAAGAAGATTGTCATCATCCAGTCCTTGTGGAGAGGAAAGACTGCTCGTCGCGAGTACAAGACTGTTCGTGAGGAGGCTCGTGATCTCAAGCAGATTTCCTACAAGCTTGAGAACAAGGTCGTAGAGCTCACTCAATCTCTCGGAACGATGAAACGCGAGAACAAGGCCTTGATCACTCAAGTCGAGAACTACGAGAACCAGATCAAGTCTTGGAAGACGAGGCACAACGCCCTCGAGGGCCGCACAAAGGAACTGCAAACAGAGGCCAACCAAGCTGGTATTTCCGCAGCACGCCTTTCTGCCATGGACGAGGAAATGAAGAAGCTCCAAGCCAACTTCGACGAATCCGCTGCGAACATCAAGCGACTACACGAAGAAGAGAAGGAACTACGCGAATCTCTCCGTCTATCCAATGTTGAACTTGAGCGTGCTAGGTTGACTTTGACCGAGGAGGAGAAGGAGAAGGTCACCTTGAGGCAACAAGTCAACGATCTTGCGGAACAGCTCGAGATCGCAAAACGTATTATTCCAATGCCCATCAATGGCGATGCAAATGGTGCTGCTCAACTTCCACAGAGTGGTTTGATCAACTTGGTCTCCTCCAAGAAGCCCAAGCGCCGCAGTGCAGGTGCCGAGACCCGCGAAATGGACAGATTCAGCGCTGCCTACAACCCTCGTCCTGGATCGATGGCTGCCATGGGCAACAACATTCATCGCCAAAACTTGTCTGGTGGTCCAACAGACAACATCGAATTCGAGCTTGAGAACCTGCTTGCTGACGAGGATGGACTCAATGATGAGGTCACAATGGGATTGATCCGCAACCTCAAGATCCCAGCACCTGGATCTACACCACCACCAACGGACAAAGAAGTCCTCTTCCCGTCTTACCTCATCAACCTGGTCACTTCAGAGATGTGGAACAATGGCTTTGTCAAGGAGTCTGAGCGCTTCCTGGCGAATGTGATGCAGTCTATCCAGCAAGAGGTCATGCAGCACGATGGAGACGACGCCATCAACCCAGGAGCCTTCTGGTTGTCTAACGTCCACGAGATGCTTTCGTTCGTCTTCCTTGCTGAGGATTGGTACGAGGCCCAAAAGTCAGATAACTACGAGTATGACCGTCTGCTTGAGATCGTCAAGCACGATTTGGAGAGCTTGGAGTTCAACATCTACCACACCTGGATGAAGGTCTTGAAGAAGAAGCTCCAGAAGATGGTTATTCCTGCCATCATTGAATCTCAGTCGCTTCCTGGCTTCGTCACCAACGAGAGCAACAGATTCTTGGGCAAGCTCCTGCAGACAAACTCTGCCCCAGCTTTCAGCATGGACAACCTTCTGAGCCTTCTCAACAACGTCTTCAAGGCTATGAAGACCTACTTCTTGGAGGATTCAATTGTCACACAGACGATGACTGAGCTGCTGCGCCTTGTTGGTGTCACGGCATTCAACGATCTTCTCATGAGGAGAAACTTCCTTTCGTGGAAGCGCGGACTGCAGATTAACTACAATATCACCCGCATTGAAGAGTGGTGCAAGAGCCACGATATGCCAGAGGGTACCCTTCAGTTGGAGCACTTGATGGTTCGTAAATCCCTTCTATATGTATAACGTGTCATTCTAACCACTCTATAGCAAGCAACGAAGCTTCTTCAGCTGAAGAAGGCAACTCTCAACGATATTGAGATTATTCAAGATATCTGCTGGATGTAAGTTCCCAATCCAACCTCTCATTATCAACTCATCTAACTTTATAGGCTTTCTCCCAACCAAATCCAGAAGCTGCTGAACCAGTACTTGGTGGCCGATTACGAACAGCCCATCAACACGGAGATCATGAAGGCTGTTGCCTCTCGTGTCACCGAGAAGAGTGATGTACTGCTCTTGACTGCTGTGGATATGGATGACAGTGGACCATATGAGATTGCCGAGCCACGTGTTATCACAGCTTTGGAAACCTACACGCCTTCTTGTAAGTTTACAATACAATCATTGCAATACCCATTCAGTTCTAACACATTTATAGGGCTGCAAACTCCTCGCCTGAAGCGCCTTGCAGAGATCGTTTCGGCACAGGCAATTGCTCAACAAGAGAAGCTTGACAATGCCGCTGGTGTGGTTGAGGAGGACGAAGATCAAGAACAGGCCCAGGACGACGAAGGCCTCGAGCAGGACGCTGAAGAGAATGTTGAAGCCAACGGCGTTTAAACGTCACCAACTCCAACATACTATCAACGTTCTTCGTTGTATATTTTCTTTGGCGCTCTCTAGAGAGACCTCTTGGGATTGTCTTTCAAGGCCGTTCTTTTTTATACGGGGTGCACAAGCCGCTTCGGCGCTTGCACGCACCATTACCTACGACATTCTGGTTATGTGGCCTATACACTATTGAAAAAAACAAAACAGCCACTTGGGGGGTCATGTACTAAAATCTTGCGGGCGTTTTTATGCGGTCTGGACGAGGGGAGATTGGATTGGATGGTGGCACGATATTACCGTTTGCTCTAGAACAAGTTCCCAAACATTTGGGCTTGGCGGCCCCTTCATGAAATGTTAGATTTTGACACACGATGTAGAAATACGGGATCAAGTTTTCGATGGGAATAATTAGTTGAAGAAGCCGTAAATTAGTTTTAGTTTATACAAAAAACGCTTTTACGTCCTTATAGAAAAAAATCTCGCTCCAGCATCATTGATCCATCATAGTGCTTAAAATGTGACAGAAAGTGGGCCTCACCGCCTATATTATTCTGCCGCGCGCCCTATCGATAAGCTTCCCCCCATGCACCAAGATCTAATTTTCAACCCCACGAACACAGCGATATTCTTGTCACACGCAGATAGGAAATCCCATATACCTCCAGTCGCTATGCGGACCAGGCCAAATATCATAATTACGGGCACGCCGGGTGTCGGGAAGACGACGCACTGCGAGACGTTGGCGGCGTCGTTGGGGCTCACGCACCTTAGTATCAACACTGTTGTCAAGGACAAGGGGTGCCATGATGGGTGGGATGAGGAGTACCAGAGTTGGATTGTGGATGAGGATAAGGTATGGGGGGCTATTTCTACCGCTTCGGTATTGTGGGAGTTTATAAAGGAATAAGGCTAACATGTGTGTGCTTGTAGCTACTGGACGAAATCGAGGAGGAAGTTAAGCAGGGAGGCTACATTATCGACTGGCACGCGTGCGATCTCTTCCCCAAGAGCTGGATTGACCTCGTCGTCGTGCTGAGGGTGAACTCGACGATTCTCTACGACCGATTAAAGCTGAGGTGAGTCTCCCCCCACCCGTTCTACAACACATATGCCCCGCACATAGACTAACCCCGCTATGACAGAAACTACCCAGAACTGAAGTTACAAGAGAACCTCGACTCCGAGATCATGGAGGTGCTCCTGCAAGAGGCGCGCGACTCGTACGATGAGGAGATTGTGGTTGAGTTGACGAGCAACACGAGCGAGGAGGTGGATAGCAATGTTGCGAGGATAGAGGCGTGGGTTGAGCAGTGGACCAAGGATAATGCTGCGGAGAAGGATAGTTGAGACGTATGAATGTTATGAATGAATGCAAATAGAATACGGAAGGCTGAAAGGCTGGAAAAAAAGACCCAAAAGTTATAATATCCTTCGGCATTTTTGAAATTTAGGCTTTGCTATCTACGGCCTCTAAGAGCCAGGCTTTTAGCTTGTCAAGTGCCTTGCCGCGGTGGGAGATTTTGTTCTTCTCCGCCTTTGGCATCTCAGCGTAACTAGGGAGGTTAGAATGGCGCCGGTAGGGAGATTGAATGATGGATACTCACGTTTGGCCCGCTGGTCCGTACTCGAAGACGGGGTCCCAGCCGAAAGCAATGGCTCCTCTTGCTGGAACAATCTTGCCCTGAGATATATTAGCTATACATTGCTTAAACGGGGAAACAAACACTTACTTCTGTGCGTCCTTGGAAGATAATTGGCTCGTGGCCAGGCCCTTCAGAGTATGCAAATGTGCACACGGACTGGGCGGATTTGTCCTCAAAGTCGGCAAGCATCTTGTTCAGGCCATCGTGACCGAGGGACTCAAAGAACCATTTGCTATAAGCATCGAATTCCATTAATAATAAGACTAACGGTAAATCCGTAAAGGGATTTGAAGGAGGCTGAAATACAAGCATGCCTTATATAGACGGTACATTGGGAGAGGTTATAAATTGATCAGATATACATACATGTATGGGCCTGGGAGGTCCTTGAAAGCATTGAATATCAGAGCAGTATCCTCGACCAGAACAGGTCCTTGCACCTTTCACAAGTTAGTAATAAGTACTAGAGCATGCGATCCTACTTCCCCGCCGCGTTCCCACAAAAACAGCGAAAAGAATGAAGAATAGGTCTCATGAAAATTAATAGAACATGTACGGCTATGAAACTCGTGCTACGCTTACCTCTTCTGCAGCCCGACGGCACTTATCTTTCGAAATCTCCTCTATCGTCCCTTGGATCTCGACGAGATCAATAGAGCGGCTCTGGAGATCAACGCAATCGCCCAAGATGGCCTGGACTTCTGCAAGCTTGTGCTTGTTGCCAGTTATGAAGTTGAGTTGGCTAGGGGCCATATTTAAATAGTATGTGACTTTCTTGACCTGTGGCGCAAATAAACAAGGGCGGGTTGCTGAAGTTGCAGGTCGTTGCGGAAGTGTTGAAGATAGTTTACAAATCGCGCCAAGCCTTATCGATCATACAGCACACCATAGCCCACACAGTCCAAACCAATCCCAAAGCCCAGCAACGACACCAAAATAATACCTCTAAATACGTGTTTAGAGGAAACATGTGTCGAGTTGGTCATATATCAGGGCTCACAACGGTGTGTGGTTTGGATCAAACAGGGAGGCATGGCAATGGGTATTTCAATTGTGTGCTCTATCTACCACATGAAACACCCTGTTGATGATTCATATTGAGCTATAGTTGCGTATGCAGTGTAAAACTCCGCCCTGAAAACCTAGCAATGCAAAGGGCAGACCTCGCAAACCATGCAGTCTCAAATTCGCCCGTATTCGGTGTCGGTATCAATTTAGAAGAGCGGTCAGCGTTGGCGGCCGCAGTCTAACTGGTTAATAATAACGTCCCCAGGCATAAAATGAGTATTGCTTACCTCAAAACTTCAAAGGCCTTGTATTTTCTCAAATACTTTGTATTTCTTCTGTAGGCTCGCAAGAGCTCTGCCGGGTTTTTCACCGAGAATGACTCCTTCCCAATAAGATTAACGATATCTGAAGCATCGTGGAACATTGGGTCAAAAACGAGAAGATTTATAGACCCAGTAAGCCTCTTCTCAAAGCCTACGATAGTCATGGAATGGCCTTTGGTTGTTAGCAAAGATCAGTCTGAGTTCATTACGACCGTATTGCCATACCTGGATGCTGAAAGTAAATCGAAGGCAGCTGTGTTCTCAGAATCTTGGAAGTGCTATCTGCACAACCAGTACGGAAGTACTCTTCGACGCTTTTCATCAGTATCTCATCTGCTCCTAGTTTGCCATCGGTCTTGAATGCTTGGGCATCGCAACTATTGAATGATAAGCATTCCATACATGCAGTTTTGAGGGTTGAACTCTTACTCAATGTCGAGACTTCGAAGCATCGCCTGTGGTACGGAAGTACTCTTCGACGCTTTTCATCAGTATCTCATCTGCTCCTAGTTTGCCATCGGTCTTGAATGCTTGGGCATCGCAACTATTGAATGATAAGCATTCCATACATGCAGTTTTGAGGGTTGAACTCTTACTCAATGTCGAGACTTCGAAGCATCGCCTGTGCCTTTACTTGAGTCAGCATACGGACATGCTATGGGCAGGTAATTTGCTTACCTCTGGTGTCCCAATATACTTTCTAGTTCCCAATATTCCACCAGTCTCGGCACGGCCCAGTGGGTTTATTCCAACATCCCAGGCATGTTCAATGTATCCCTGGATGTCGAATATTGAAGGAATCTTATCCTTAAAATGGTAATACCCCTGGGACTTGTTGTTGACGATATATGAAGCCAGCATTTGGATGTTTCGGTAACCGCAGAAGCCGCCTTCAGTCTTCAGTTTCGAGATATGCTCGACCGACGGGTGGCAAGTATAGGCATACTCTGTGCCTGGATCTTGTTCGATGAGCTGTTCGATAACAGGCATAACACCTGGAACATAGTTGCCTATTTTTTTCACGGTCTTGATTCCTCCGCTCGCGTTGAGCTTCGTAGTCGTTCTTGGCATTCCGTCAGACAACAAGAGGTTGTGTAGCCATGCCGGCATCTTCTCTTCGTAGGCATGGGGGCCGAGCTCTGCCGTCTGGGAATGTGAGACTCGGAATGCATAATAAGGTCAAGATCGGTCAGTACTTACCCCAAGACGAACCTTGCCAGACTTTGACTTTGGCGAGACCTGCGGTGCAACTATTGACTTCGGCATATTCAAAATTTCTCGCCAACTTTCTTTAGCTTTGTCTTGACGATCTGCCGCAGATAATTGAGAACCAGAGTCTCCATTCAGATTCCTCAACGCCGTTGGAAGACTAGTGTCGAACTTGGAGTCCGCTGGCTCCATGGCTCCTTCCAGTTTCAGCACTGTACCGTCCACGTGGGAATCTCTGTCACTTTCTTCCATACTATGCAACTCCAAATGGCCGTCCAGGTCCGCCAAGGGAACAGTTTCTCCACATTCAGATATTGGACACTCGACGTATCCAATGTCTTCCATAGCTTGAGAAGACCTCGAGGGATGCTCTCTTTGGGGGGCATCCGTAGGATCGGCCTCTGTGGGGATAAAGGGAGAGTTCCCTTCAGAATGTAGGTCTTCCATGTGGTACTTTTTGGGAGTTATTTTGAGGAACATTATAAGAACTGAAGGAAGGGTGAAGTTACAAGAATATCATATTCATTCTTGGCCTCGTAGCCACAGAATGGGCAAGAGGCTCCAGCCATACCTGATCCTGGTCCCTGGCCTAACCTGCTCTAAAATGTGGCTTCAGCGCGTGAGCGTCGTATGAGGACGACACCCACGGCCCTCATGCAACTTTGAGATATCTCGAAATTCTCTTTTGTTCTTTGGTTCAGTTTAACCGTACCGCATGCATGTAGTTGTACCTTGCTGGATCGCGGTGTTTCGCTTACTATTTAAGGTACGAATAAATAGTCGCATGTGTGATTGGCCATATAAAAAAAATGGAACAAAGAATAAATTTCAAAGAGGAATGAATACTACTATATACACGCATTGTTATTGTTTTGCCGCAAACATTCTCTTTGACTGAAGGTTGTATGGCGACAATAGATGACGTGGTCAGTTCCAACGGAACGTGACGCCCATAGCGGATATCCCAAAATCCTCTGCTTGAGCTTGACTGTATTGACTCCTTTGGCTAAAAATTGCCCCCTGTGTCAAGGAAAGTGATATATAGATACAATGGAATACAGAACTAGTTCGCAACGACTTTTGCGATTCCGCATGGTGTTACCGTTGTATGGTACATGGATATTTGAATCATACAGCCAAGCTGAATCACGAACATTTAGATTTTTTTCCATTCGAAGACTAGAATTCCCCTTCATTCCTATACTACCAAAATGTTTGAATGGTTGATTCGAAATGCAAGGTATTCAATTCATTTAATTTTGACTTTTTGATGTCATTTGCCTTCTACCGGAATTCTGTACTTTCCAGCCTCTTGTTTTCCTGTCCATACCGGCTCTGTCTGGCCACAATAGTCCCATAGGATACAGCAACAGACTGCACTGCGTTCGCGTCTGTTGTCGAATAAAACCTATATGTTAATTGACAATCTCGTAGCCTTGGACAAGGAACATGGGGCGCATCCCTATATTGAACCAACACTGGAGAACTTCAAGACAGGCAACACAGGTAAATGGTGAAGACAACCTCTGTCAAACCACATAGTCAAGCACGCTGTCTCCTCGGGCAATTTCACGCCAGGATAGGCTTCACATCAATCCAATTCTCGGGTCGATCCGTGTTCCATTTTAACAAGTATAATTTGTACACCGCCGAAACTTGCTACATGGCCATCCGTTCTTGCCCAAGCACTGCATGCTTCCCATTCTATCCGTTGTATATCCTCCACGTTCAATGCTCCCAAGGGTGCTTCCAGCCCAATAACGCAGGTCCTGCAGGTAAAGTTAGGAGTCGTTCGACGAAGGGTTCGTGAGTCAGGAATACCGTCTTGCTTCGCTCTGTACATCAACTAAAAGGAAAGTTAGCCCCTGACCATTATATAGAAGGTTATTGAGACATACGAAGAACCACATGCTTGCTCCCAAACCAGTCGCGGCAAACCGGTACAGCGGGCGCGCTGGGTGGATATGAATCGGGTGGGCGCCTGGGCCAGCCATTGTGCTGTAATAGTTAGCGATGTCGTGCCTGAAGAGAAAACACAATTGAGCGTACAAATTTGCTATCGATTGGCTTCTAAAAACAATCGTGGAGTGCGTAAGTCGCAATAACAGTCGTAGTGTCGATGGGTCGTCAACTTTGAATGGTGGGTTGGGGCGCTCCGGGAGCCTCACTTTCATGGATAAATGATTGGCCGAGGCTTGAGCTGGCTGGCCCTCACGTTCATCATATGGGAAAGGGATTCGAACAATGGCCGGGTTTGGCGATTCACAATTCCACTCAACACTTCGATTACTGTGGGCCTTGTAGTGTCCATAGCCATTGTTCACTTCGACTTCACCTGCGACCTTCTTTCATTTGGATCTTCTCTTTCGTTTTAATTTATAATGCAGACAATAGGCCGACCACCTTGACTTGATAAGTCTCGCCGTTCGCGTCGATTTTTGCCCACCCGTTCAACCGCACACCACAATCGCGAAGCTTCCAGCCAAGAATTCAAAAAACCCCGACGGGTTTTCTGGCTGAGGACGCCGCGAACTACGACTCACTCTCACACCACACAATCAATAATTTTGCTCCGCGACCATGTCGAGCTGGGCACAGCAAGCAAGCCCGGATCCCAACGCGGTTTCGCAGGGGTATACCAATATGAAGACGACTCGCGCTCCTCCGCCCACGAAGTCATTCCACGGGTGTTCACGAATACAAGACTATGAAATACTCAGGAAACTTGGAGAAGGCACATTTGGGTACGTTTCCTCCTCTCATAGTCCTTATCTGGTGTCCTGAAGCTAGAACAACTTTCTAACACCTCACAGTGAAGTCCACCAGGCGAAGTCACGGAAAACTGGCGCGATAGTTGCCTTAAAAAAGATCTTGATGCACAACGAGAAGGATGGCGTAAGGCATACCAGCGAGCATACGAATTCGAGGGGCTAATTTCTATTCAGTTTCCCATAACTGCTCTTCGCGAGATCAAGCTGTTGAAGCTCCTGGACCATATCAATATATTGAGATTGGAAGAAATGGCCGTGGAGCATTCGCAAAAGAGCAGTGCGACCACCTTAAAGTATGCCATCTACAAGGCTGACAGGAATGCAGGTGATAAGCGCAAACGAGCAATCATGTACATGGTTACGCCATACATGGACCACGATCTCTCCGGGTTGCTGGAGAACCCTGGAGTCACATTCAGCATACCTCAGATCAAGTGCTATATGATGCAGCTTCTCAAAGGCACTGCCTACCTACACGACAATCATATTCTTCATCGCGACATGAAGGCAGCAAACCTGCTCATCAATAATAAAGGCATCCTGCAGATCGCAGATTTCGGTCTTGCAAGACACTATGAAGGGCCAGTTCCTCAACCTGGTGGCGGAGGCGGAGAAGCCGTAAGAGACTACACAACTTTGGTCGTGACGAGATGGTATCGGCCGCCGGAGCTGCTCTTACAGCTTCGAAGATACACACCAGCGATCGACTTATGGGGAGTAGGATGCGTCTTCGGAGAGATGCTGGTAGGCAGGCCAATCTTATCTGGAGAAAGCGATGCTAGGCAGCTGGAAATAATATTCGACCTGGTCGGTTCGCCCACCGAGGAAAGCATGCCAGGATGGCGAACGCTTCCAGGCGCCCAAGGTCTCCAACCCCCGAACAGAGGTCCTACTATCGCACAACGGTTTAAGGAGTATGTGTCACTGTTCATTCGCATGTAACTTAAGCTAACGAAATGCTAGATATGGTCCGGGAGCTATATCATTGCTGACCGACCTCCTCAAGCTGGACTGGCGAAGGAGAGTCAATGCGATTGATGGTTTGAAGCACCACTACTTTACCGAGAACCCCCTTCCTGCGAATCCGGGTGACCTGCCAACATTTGAAGAGTCACATGAACTGGATCGTCGTTCGAGGGGAGGACCAAAACAAGGTCTACCCCCAGCACCCAGAGGGTACGCCGTGGGCGGCGAGCCTGCGAATGCAGGTAACAGGCCTTATGGAAACGGAGACAACTATGGCGGCATGAACCGCTCTCACCAAAACGGCGCGCCCCATCATAACTCAGGATACGCTCCTCCCAGGAATGCACCACACCCGAATGACCGGAGACCTGGCTGGTCGCATTCCCGTGGAGACAGCAGGTTACCACCGCGGGATTATCCTCCATCTTCTCAGACCTGGGGGGGCGGAGTGGACGGATCGAGATCAGACCGACCGCATGAATATAGAGACCGTGACCGAGACCGGGATCGCGATCACCTCCCATCGAGGACGCGAGGGGGTGGAAGTGCAGGAATAGCGGGCCGGGATGTGGATACATATATTCCGAGCTACGGGCCAGATTCAGGCCGACGTGATGAGAGGCCGAGAGATGATAGGCCACCAAGAGATGACAGGCCAAGAGACGACAGGAGGAGATGGGATGAACGTGATGACCGCCGTCACCCCCCTCACAGAGAGCGCCTAGACTACGATGATCGCGCGCGCAATGGCCGGACACGGAGCCGCAGCAGGAGTCCACTGCGAGAGCGCGACAGAGAACGCGTTCGGGATCGCGAGTCACTCGACCGCGAAGTTTACCGTCGCTGACAAGGCGTCAGTCAGGTAATGGCAACTGCACATGGTATCTACGAATGTTGGTGAGCGGAGTCTGTTTGGGAACCGGGACGGTACGGATGGATGGTTGCTTTTTATTGTCCTTTTTACGGCACATACGCACAGCATATATGCAACATGTGTGGAGTTTACTTTTTTCTGCATAACTTTGGTGTCCAGGAGAACGAACGATCCATTGCTGGGGTTTGCATGGCACGGGAATGGATCCATATATGTACTTGTATAGGCTTAATAAACGCAGATAAATTTTCATGTGTATAGGTTAAGACGCTCCGAGGGATTCCTTTATAAATCGCTTCCAGAGTCCTCTTCTGGTATTATTTGGGATGAGAGTCCACGTGCCTTCCTGCCTTTGTCGAAATACCCCACGTTCTCTCGAGTCAGGGGCTCGCCGTACCAGGGTGATTCTTCGTAACCACTGGTGATTCTACCTTTGGGAGCTGCGCCACGTAGCCGTCTGGTGCCTTCCTGCTGCTGTCCGTATTGTGATTCTCGGATAGTCCGAGGAGTCTGCTGAGTAGGTGTGGGTTTGAGGCCGAGCACTGAAACCATGATGGTAGAGATGGAATAAACAACACCTCCAGCGAGAAGGCCAATTATAGATGCAACGCCGAAATAGATATAGAATGTCTGCGAGTAGGTTAGATATGGATCTACCCTGGATAAATATACTTCAGAAGTAAAAAAACTACAGCACTGTACATACCTCAAGGTTGCCGAATAGAGACAAGGGGATCAGAAGCACATGAGTGATATAGGTGACGAGGTGGATCAGAGGCGCGGACACCACCAACACGGTATTCCAGATGGCCGAGGCGGTTTTAACAAGCGGGAGAGTGCTGTAGTACAAGATGGACGCCGATACAGTCTTCCATGTCGTCGGCGGTGGTATGCCCACGAGTCGGTCTAATGCTTCCATTGAGATTTGAGCTCCGAGCTGCTGGTGCTGGGTTGTGATGTCATGCATACAAATGGGGACTTATTCGATATGCCTCATTTTCCACCACGGCGTATAAAAGTGAACACCCTGGTTCTGTCGCCGTTTTTTAGGGAATATATGATCGTTGTAGACTTGTGCTCCACTGCTACTTGTACATCGAAATCTTGGGTTGTAGCCTGCCAAACACGTGAATTTTGTGAGATGTGAGTTGTGCTGCGGCTGTCAACAAAACAGACAGTGGACAGTGCGTACCTTGGTCTGTTCCACCGTCATGCTACATGCCTCGTTCTTTGTTTGCCCCTCCAAAGTCGCAAAGCCACAGGTATCCACCGCGTACTTGTTTATAGGAGATTGTACCACGAGTACGTCAATTACTGGGCGGGGAACCACAGTAAATAGTTTATTATACTCGTATCTCGTCCACATATAAACCCAAGAGTACTTTCCCCGATCCACATACTATACACAGTGGGGGAAGAATAGTAGCCGGGCGCTAAAAAGGATAGTCTCCCTTACTTGAGCTTAACGTCTACTCTTGTAATATATCCAACTTCCAACCTCCCCATCTCAGCTCTTTCGAAAGAACCACCACTCTGTCGCATTCACCACACATATCGCTCACGTCGCTGTGCTCTTCTCCTGACAACCGTTCATTCCAATTGCTTCGAATTGTACAGTACTGTAGACCAGCCAGTCCAAAGCAAGAGAGAGACAGACTACTACCGGGGAAACAGCTCACAGCTCAAGAGAGCGCGTTGCACTGGTACTCCCAGGCTTCCTCAGCGACATTCCCCAATCCGCCATACCAAAAAAGTCACGATCACCCAAGGAGCCTTCTAGAATGACCGTAACTAGAGGGTAAAAGAGAATATATTATATGTATACATCCTTATACCGCTATCATTTTATATTATATACACACCTGAATCATCATGGGTAATAACCCGTCCGCTCCGCCGAAGTCGAGCAGTGCTTCGCCTGCCAGTTCAACCCACGGCCAGTCTGTAGGATCAGCCTCGGATCGCCGTCGCGAGCCAAAACTAAGAGACACGATACAATCACAAAGAGGCGCTGCACCGCCTGAATCTTCCCAGGTACAGGCACGTGGCACAACGGTCCCTCATCGGACTCGCAATGCCCAATCCCAACATGCCCAATTCAACAACGGCCAGTACTCGCACTCGCCATCGCCAAAGGAGAATTCAGTCCCATCGTCCTTTCAACCGCTACCCCAACAAACCCCTCCAAGCAAGCCGCCACTCACGGTCTCCGACGAACCAAGTAAACCCGTCGCAGTCCCACAACCTGTGAATATAGCTGCGCCAGACACCCCGAGTGAGAAGTCGCCCTACTCTGCCTCTCAGAGCGACCAGTCTGGGCTCGCCACCGACATCATGTCCTACCATCTTACCAGGCCGCCGCGCCTACCACTGCCGATCGAAGAAGAAGTCCACACCCCAGGGTCACCCATACTTGGCCCCGCGAGTTCACAAGGTCCAGTGCCCGACTTCGATCCTCTACACGGCTCCGAGGGCCTCACTCGCCCAGTATCTGCTCTGAGCAACACAACCGAAGATGAGGAAGGAGAGGAGCTGCCCATTGACAGGACAAAGCCTGTGGTCCCTACCGAATTCTACTGGTATGGGCCCGCGGAGAAGGTTTACGTTACGGGGACAATTTTCCAGTGGAGCCGAAAGTCGAAGCTGTATCCGATGTGAGTCCGAGTTCATGTCCAAGCCGCTTATAATTTTTATTGGCTCTTTCTATTAAACACGCACACCAACTGACATTACCTAGACCTGGAAAGCCGGATGCTTTTTCAGCCGTTATCCATGTTCGGCCTGGCACTCACCATATCCGCTTCATCGTCGATGGAAATATGCTGATATCCTCCCACCTTCCAACAACTGTCGATTTTGGCAACAATCTTGTCAACTATATTGAGGTCAGCGCCGACGATCTTCCCAAGGACGCGCAGGCACAAGAACAAGCGCAAGCCTCAAAAGCGCAAGAAGGTCGTCATCCGCGGGAAGAAGCGAAGCCTGCTGCGCAGGGGGCAGATGCAAAGCAACCACGAACGAAGGTTATGCCTCCACAAGAACACTACACATCTACCGTGCCACAATATTTACTCGATCTCGATAAGGCTGAGGACTCCCCTGCATACCAGTACGCAGCCAGCGCTATTGTCAAACTACCGACCCCACCAAGTCTTCCTGGGTTCCTGGGGAAGCCGATTTTGAACGCTGCGACTCCGGTGAAAGATGACAATAGTGTGCTGAATATGCCCAACCACACAGTGCTGAACCACTTGGCGACGAGTAGCATCAAGGGCAATGTACTCGCTGTGTCGGCTACGACGAGATATAAGCGCAAGGTAAATCTCTATATCCTCAATATCCAGTACCGTATTGACATCATTTTAGTATGTGACGACTATAATGTACAAACCAACATCGGATGATACCACCTGAACATATGAAGCCATTCATGTAGTAAACCCAATGAGCTATAGATGGCATATGTTGATATGTTCTCTATGCCGAACATATGCAGTTGCAATGTTCCGCTTTAGCTATCAGCTGAACAGCCAGATAAGGTTGCGGCACGGCTAATAGATAGCACTGGCCTTACTTGTAGCCAGATACTCAAATATACAGTTACGACAATGCAATGGATTCAATCTCTCCATTTAACAAAAACCTCATCTGTCCTAAACCTCTGCGTACATGTGCTCTCCTCCAACGGAGTCGTAAAGCCCGTCTCGTACGCCAAGAGACCAGCATGGGCAATCATGATGCCGTTATCAATGCAAAAACGCTCATCAGTCGCAAACACACTCCCTCCCCTATCCTTTGCCATCAGCCCCATCATCTCCTGCAGTCGCTCATTGCACCCCACCCCTCCCACAATCAAGACCTGGTCACTCCCCACATGCGCCATAGCCCTCTCCGTAATCTCCACCAGCATCGCATATATCGTTTCCTGGAGACTAAAGCACAAATCCGCCGTCGTAATAACCTTCCCCGTAATCTCATCCCTCGTGTCCGGGTTCGCCAATAGATTTGCCGCCAGAATATCAATGCTCGCCAGGATCCCAGAAAACGAGCAATCCATCCCCTTAACCGCATACGGCAGATCCACCAGCACACTCCCCTTCTTCGCGAGCTGCTCAATGTTATACCCCGGCGCGGGATCATTACTAATCTGCAGCGTGCGCGCAAACCTATCCAGACAGTTGCCCACAGCAATATCCAGCGCCTCGCCAAAGATCCGGTACCGCTGCTCCGCATACGCGATGACCTGCGTATTGCCACCACTCACATACAACACAACCGGGTTCTGTGCGCCCGTGATCTCGCGCCCCATCTCGATGTGTCCAACGCAGTGGTTGACGCCGACTATAGGCTTGTTCCACAGCAGCGAGAGCATGCGTGCCGCGACGGCGACGGATTGGAGGGGCGCGCCCATCCCGGGGCCTTTGGTGTAGCAGATGCAGTCTATGTCTGAGGGCTTGAGTTTCGCTTCCGAGAGGGCGCGTTTCACGAGCGAGACGACGTGGGAGCGGTGGTGGAGGGCGGTGTCTTTGGGGAGGAAGCCGGCGCCGGGGGGGGAGACGTAGGTGTGGCGGAGGTTGGAGAGGATGGCGGCGGGGG